>BJCM01267999.1:0-17030 GCA_018326385.1 Flaveria bidentis
GGGGATGGTAAAAGATGTGATGATCAAGTTGGGAGATTTCCACTACCCGGTGGACTTTATGGTGCTTGACTATGCACCAGTGAGAACAAACGAGCAACAAAAAGTTATTTTAGGTCGACCATTTTTGGCAACTGCCAATGCTCAAATCAACTATCGGGATGGAACTATTGATATGACATGTGAAACCTGTAAGTTACATTTTGATGTGTTTTCCAAGTCAATCACTTACTTTGTTAATGACAAACTTTTTTATGCAAATGTGACTAATGTATGTGTTCCTCCCTACATCTCACATGTAAGCGAGTACATAAATTTTGAGAATGGTTTTAAGTATGATAAGGCTAAACAGGTAGATTTGAAAGAGTTTGTAGATTCAAAAGAAAATAAAGATCCGGTGATAAAGATGAAAATAAAGCATGAAAAGCCAAAATGGAAGAAAAAAATTAGTGATCCACTTGATCCTAAAAATGCTCAAGTTGATACAACGATGTTCGGTCCATGTTTTGATGACATTAGGAACCCACTAGATCAACAAAAGCAAACAGTTATAAAACTCTTAGAAGGCAAGCACCACTTTCGACCACTATGAGCGGTGATAGGTACGGTCTGGCTGAAGACCTAAAACTTAGCGCTACTTGGGAGGCAACCTGAGATATTGGTAACTTTTAATGTTTTTAGTTGTTTTGAACTTTGTCGGTGTGTTCACTAGAAACCCTCACGAGACTTCACTCGTCCACTCAGGCCTATCGAGAGGTGTAAAAGGCTTGTTGCATATGCAAAATGCAACCGTGATTCCTACGAAAGTGAGTTTTATTATTTTTTTAGTTTTTGTTTTGTTTTTTAGTTTTAGATAGCCAATTCAAACATGCAAGTGTGGGGAAGCATGTGAAATTTTAGAAGCATATTTGATGAGGTGTTTGGCAGGTTTACCCACAGTCTCCATATAACAATATTGAAGCACTATCAAATCATCCGCCATCAGGTCCATGTGAACTTTCTTTGACTTTATTTGCTCTTTTGTTTTGCACTTGACAGAGTGTTTGGGGCTCATAAAGATCACAAAAAGTCATGTTAAATTTGAAACAACCATACATAAAGGACAATGTATCCCAAGTGTGGAGATGGGGGAAGCATCGATAGACACATTTTGGAGAAATGGAAATTTGGACAAAATTTAAAATTTTTAACATTTTTCTCTAAAAATACTAACCATTGGTTAAGGTTCTTGGTCATGGTTGATTCCGTAAATGTTTAAACCCGGTGGGTTTGTGGAAGTTGGAAAAGGAATGCCCAACTAGGGATGACAAACTTTGGGTGTAGTAAACTTGCATGTGTCATGTCGGTAACCAAATTCCACCATTTCCATATATGAGAAGCCTATTCTTTGATATTTTTATATCTATTTGCTTGTTGAGAGTGCAATAATGCCTACTTAGTGGTAGAACTTGTGGGGCGTGTGCATCTTGAGATTCGAGACCGAGATTCACATCGATGTGATTGAAGCATAGGATCAACCGTAGAATAACCCCATAGGATCCACCCATCCGACATCTATTCACTAGTAGCCAAGTTTGAGCCTTTTCCCTATTCATTTGTTTAAACTAAATTTTTTGACCCATTAGCCATTTGTTTAGCCTATTCATTTGTTTACCCGTGTGATGGAACTTGAGTTAATTAGTGGTAATAGTGTTAAGTTTGATTTGATATCATGTTAATTAGTGGTAATAGTGTTAAGTTTGATTTGATATCATGTTTTGAAGTTGCAGTTGGGGATGGCTAAGTTGAGTGTATTCCATTGTATTTTGTTAATTTAGGTTCATTAGTTCAAAAAAAAGATTATGCTTTGAAGTCAGTTGTAGTTAAAGTATTTGAAGTAGTTTTGCTTAGTGTTGAATAAAGTAGTTAACTCAAGCGTCCCATCACCCTAGTCACTATAGCCCAAATTAATCCTACCCAAACCTCAACCTAACATTACAACCTTTGAAAAGCCCTCATGATTGGTGTGATATCTTGTGTTAGTGAGTGGAGAGGTGATTGTCTTACAAGCCTATGCTCACTAGTTTGCATTATTATTAAGTGTTCATAAATTACTGGCACATCTTCTGTCGAGTTCAGAAATCAAACTGAGTGGAGAATCTCATTGTGAGGGGTGTGCCATGTGCAAGGGAGCCACTTAGAGTTTGGGACCTCTAGTTAGGAAATTTTGCGGGTTAGAGGGTGTATGGTTGTAAACGGGTCATGATTATTGAGATTGGAATCGGAAATGACTTTGAGCCTTGGGTGATGGTTAGTAGTTGTGTCTCTTAATTGAAAATTTTTTACCCGAATTGTTGAGTTTTAAAAGCAACCTCGCTTGAGGGCAAGCAACAAACAAGTGTGGGGATGTGATGTAAGGGGCTTGGAACGATGTTTATCATGATTAAATAGTTAAATTTAATGTGTTTAATGAGCTTATGTATAAAGTATTGTGTTGAATAAGTTAACTACGATGATTTGGTGTTTTGAAGGTTAAAGGCGATGATTTACGTGATTTGAAGAATGTATATGGTTGATAAATGAAGATCATGATAGATGAGGTGATAGAGAATTCAATTACAAGAAAGTGGCCGAAAACGGGGAAGAAAATGGAGGCCGAATGAATTATTTATGAAGAAAAAAAAGATTGAATGAAAAACCGAAAGTTTCTGGCCGCGAGAGGGTGATGACCTACGGTGGTGTCAGAGAGGAATTAGCAAAAGAGGGCAGAAGGCAGCCAAAGTAACTTACAGCGGTGAGGTGACCTACGGCGGCCAGTGACAAAAAACGTGAATAAAAGACGGAATTTTTAGGTTTAGAAAAAAGACTTTTGACTCTAAGCCGCCCCCAAGGTTCCCGAACAACCCAATCGATCCAGGAGGCTTCCAGAGGCGATTTCAAGGCTCAAGATCTCATTTTTATCATTCGGTTTGAATCTTTAATGTTAGATACCATGTTTACTTTCGATTTTGAGTTGTTGTTCGTTTCCATGTCTGGCTAATCCACCTGTGATCTTCTCCGGGTGGTAAGGTTTATATTATGACTTGTTCTTGATTGTTTTTTGTTAATCTTAATATTTGAACACGGTGAATTAAACCGAGTAACATTATTAATCGTTTTGAGATTCTAAAATACGTGTTTTATCTTCAATCCAATTGTTCTGTTCTTGAATGTTTTAGATTCCTTTTCATCTATAAACGTCAATTGTGGATGGGATTGGGGTAAAACAAACTTAGGGTATGATTCGGATAAGTGCGTAGACACAGTTTCATTCAATTCATTATCTTAAAACGAGTTAATTTGGTTATGTTTATGTGACCCGTTAAACTAAAAAAGCAAGTCTAAGTCATAAACCTGAACCCCGGAAAGGATTACTTCTCTCACCATTAGTTACAATCAATTTTACTTTTTGATTTAAGTAATTTTTGCAATTTAGTTAAGTTAAAAGTATTTTCAATAAACCCTTATACTTTATGAGTTAAACCACACTTTCCACATATTCCCTGTGGATCGACCCGACTTACCCTAGTTATCTTAGGTGAGTTTGGACCGTTATAAATTATTTTTGATTAGGCTTGACAAACCGATATCACCTATCCTGGTCAAGGGTCTAAATCTTCAAACCAATGTATTGCATCTTCTAGCAAAACTAACCCTATTTCTGATTCTCAAGTGACAGCTTTAACAGCTAATCAAATATCAAAACTGTTAGTTCTCTTGAATGAAAGAACTGAGCAGTATTCATCCAATTTAAGTGGTACTAATCCTACCTACTCATCCCTATTAAATAAATCTATTTACAAATTCTCATCAGGGTATCCTACAAAAGGAAATCCTAGTTGGGTTGTCGATTCTGGGGCTAATCAACACATGTTTATGAATGATGGTGATATCATTAATCCAATAAATGTTTTTAGTCTTAACATTAAGGTAAAACAGCCGAATGGTACAAGTGCATCTGTAACTAAGATAGGAAACATAAAACTTAATGAAAACATTATCTTACAAGATGTATTTGTTGTCCCCGAATATTATGTAAACCTTAATTCTGTTCATAAACTTGCTCGGGACAACAAACTTAGAGTAATATTTGATAAAAATTATTGTCTTATCCAGGATTCACTCACAAAGAGAACCCTGGCGACTGGTAGCCAACTCGATGGCTTATATTTCTGTGGTAAGTCTCCGGCTCCTTAGAGTCTTAGTTTCAACAGCTTGGATTCCTATAATCTTTGGCACTCAAGAATAGGACATCCCTCAGATCAGGTCTTAAAAATCATAAAAACAGACTTAAACATTAAAACCCCAACATAATCAATGCCTTGTGACACTTGTCATAAGGCAAAACAACATAGAGAACCATTCCCTTAAGTGAACATCTGTCAAAAGAAGTTGGAGATCTGATTCATCTAGATGTATGGGGCCCATATAGAGTGTCAAGTCAGGAAGGTTTTAGATATTTTCTAATCATAGTTGATGATTATTCCAGGGCAGTTTGGGTGTATCTAATGAAAAACAAAGATAAAGTGTTTGATAATCTAGAGAGTTATTTTAGAATTCTACAAACCTATTTAACAAAACAATTATAATCTTGAGAAGTGACAATGGGTTTGAATTCATAAATCAAAAAATGATGTCCTTTAAAAGAAATAATGGAATAATACATCAAACTTCCTGCACTTATACCCATCAACAAAATGGAATTGTTGAGAGAAAACACAGGCACCTTCTAAATGTCCCTAGATCTCTATTATTTCAAAGTGGTATTCCACTTAAATTCTGGTCTGAATGTGTTCTAACTGCTTCCTACCTAATCAACAGGACCCTTTCATCTGTGTTAAATGGAAGAACTCCTTATGAACTCATGTTTGGCTTTAAAACCTCTCTAACGCATTTAAAAACATTTGGCTGTTTGTGCTATTGTACGGTTTTAAATAAAACACATATGTTTGAAAGTAACACACAAAAATGTGTTTTTATTGGATATTCAAATGAAAAGAAGGGTTATAAACTCTGGCCTCTTGATCAAAAAACAGTTATTTTCTCTAGAGATGTAAAATTTTATGAACATATCTTTCCATTTAAAAACAACTCATCTCTAGACAATAATGAACCAAAGCTGGATCAAACTTTAAATCATATTATTTTTTTCGACTTATTAAACACAAACAGCCCTGAAAGCTATCCCGATGATGAAGAGGGGGTACATGGTGATAGTTCTGATCATAATTAGCAAACTAGTTCCAATGCCGAGAATAATAGGGAGGCTACTATACAACAGCCACATTCTCTTGGTGAGGGAACTAGTAGGGCAGATCATGTTGAAGAACAAAATGATAACACCATCCCACCTAAGGGAAACACTCCGATGACTATGCCAACAGAGTTAAGGAGGTCAACCAGAAACTTGAAAATTCCAAGCAACTTAAATGATTTTGTAATTGAGGGAAAGGTTAAATATGGTCTCGAAAAAGTACTAAACTACTCAAACCTTTCTCATGAAAATTACTGTTTTGTCACAAATGTAAATAAATGTGTTGAATCAAAAACATATACCCAAGTTGTGCAAGATAAAAACTAGATAAATGCAATGAATGAAGAAATGGAAGCATTAAATAGAAAACACACTTGGGAATTAGTTGAGTGTCCTAAAGATAGAAAACCCATAGGTTACAAATAGGTTTACAAAATAAAATATAAATCAACCGGTGAAATAGAACGGTTCAAATCTCATTTATTAGTAAAAGGTTATAATCAAAAAGAAGGAATTGACTTCGATGAGACCTTTGCACCTGTTGCAAAAATGGTAACTATTCGATGTATTGTGTGTCTAGTTGTACAAAACGACTAGCCCCTATTTCAACTTGACATAAACAATGCGTTTTTGTATGGAGCTCTAAATGAAGATGTATACATGACATTACCTGAAGGGTATTTTTCTAAAACGGAAACTAGAGTATGCAAGTTAATGTTGGGTTTTGTAGATTGTTACCAAAGTCATATTAACCATTTAACATGAAAAACGCAGCGGAGTTTATATAGAAAACGTGAGTTTATGTATCATATATATTTGTTAAAACAAAACCCAAGACAATGATCTATTTATATGGAAGAGCATACTATCAAAAATCATATATCAACCACATAAACTACCTTTAGAACCGTGGATTTGGAGGGCTAGATGATGATGTTTGAAAGCCAAGACTTCAATGTAGGAGCCCTCAAGAGATGATACCCACAAGCACTTCCTTACACCCACTTGCTAGGTTGTAGAACACCAACTTCCCTTTCTTCTTGTAGATCCGAATCTACACAACTAAGGCTGAATTTTCAGCTCACAAAACTGATTTTTCAGCCAAGCGTTGCTCTAATAATCAGCCTAAAATTCGAATTTAGAGAGAGATATTAGAGAGAAAAGGGAGCTTTTGCGTGTAGGAGAGAGAGTGTGTGTTTTGATGGAAGTGTGCAAGAGTCTTCAAGTCTTGCACTTTACCAGACAAAGTGGGTGGTGACACCAAGCCCAAGGGGGGGCCGAAAATACCCATCCAAAATGGGTTTCCCTCCCATTTCCATTTTATAAAAAGTTACACTCTTGCCTTCTTGTTTTATAAAATTAAAACCCTTTTAATTTTATAACACTAACACTCTTTTATTTGTCATTGTTTAAATAACTTAAATAATGAAACAAATAAAATCTCATGAACAAATTATCCACATAATGTTGTTCATTTACAAAAGCAGTGATTTAGAAAACCTATTTTCTAAATTGATGTCTATATTTATTTGTATGATCTTATCAACGAATAAATATTTATTGGTGTTTGTTTGGCTTGTTATTGGGTATGATCCGACTTGGATCATATCACACTAGCCACATCAATTTAATATGTATCTTGGGCATAATAAATTTCTTCAATCTCCCACTTGCACAAGATTCATAGAAGATTGATGCAAGCAGCAAATAATGCCTAGCAACGGTTTGCTACCCCTAATGTATATGATTAAGTGCCATTCAATAACATCATCCTCTTCAAGTACCTTACTTGAAATGATTTAGGTGAATCAATCATTTATCCTTTGCCGCAGATGTCATGTTAAATCCCAGAGACATAGAATTGTCATTCTCCGACGATTTAACTTTAACAGGCCTTAGACATCTAACTCTCAACGAATAAGAGGGACATATTCCATCTTGACTACATACGTCTCTCATAATCACCTTATATCATACCTGAACTTAGCCTTATGTACTACCAATGTTTCAGAACAGCAAAGAACTAAGTCAAAGTACGATACTTGGTAAATATCAAGACCAAATATGTATCTCAGGTCTGAGGATACAATGATATTCGCCTTTACTCAATATTTCTTATGACTAATCTTAAAGATTCCATGTAGAAATAATAGAGAGCGGGTCAGTCCTATATCTATATCCCATAGATATCAATGAACCTTGGTAGCAACCTTTTGCTCTATATTCATACTTTATGAATATCAACCAATCCAAGTTCATTATATTCTTACATTCATAGTTGTTCCCACAAGTATGATCGACTACGGACGTTTAGAATAACTTACTTATTCACAGATTTAAAAATTCTAAAATATAAGAACAAATGAAAATTATAACCATATAATTAAGTCAAATAACATAAGTTCCAATATCCAAATACAAAAATTGATCAAGTCCAATCACTAGAATATCGAAGTCCTAAGGCACAAGTATGATTTTCATGCTTTGACCTATCTAGGAGCTTCGTGAAAGGATCCGCAATGTTTTG
This sequence comes from Flaveria bidentis, assembly GCA_018326385.1. Taxonomy (NCBI): domain Eukaryota; kingdom Viridiplantae; phylum Streptophyta; class Magnoliopsida; order Asterales; family Asteraceae; genus Flaveria; species Flaveria bidentis. The sequence continues at coordinate 7,797 of BJCM01267999.1, forward strand.
ATCGGTGTGAACTTTGCGAATACATATCTTTCCCTTTTCAACTTCATCCCTTATGTAGTTGAACCTCCGTTCAATGTTCCGAGTCTTTTGATGAGCACGAGATTCATTGATTTGAGCAATCGCACCCTCGCTGTCACAAAAGATCTCTAGGGGGTCTTGAATGGTAGCAACAACCCCTAGATCAGCAATGAACTTCCTAAGCCACGTAGCTTCTTGAGCTGCCAATGAAGCGGCGATGTATTCTAATTCTGTTGTAGATAGTGCCACCATATCTTGCTTTGATGATATAATAGTAACTGGAAATGATATAAATGAGATACAACATATAAAGGAACTCCTACACTCTAAATTCTTGATAAAAGATCTTAGAGAGCTAAAATATTTTTTTAGAAATAGAAGTAATTAGAACCAACAATGGAATTTGTTTGTCGCAAAGAAAGTATTGTGTTGAACTTCTTGCAGAGTTTGGTATGTCTGGTTGCAAACCAGTTAATACCCCGTTAGAACAACACCATGTCGTGACTAATTTGTGTAGCAAGGATGAAACTATCCTTGAGAATGTATCTGAATATCAAAAATTGATAGGTAAACTAATTTACTTGTCACATACCCGATAAGACATATCTTACTCAGTGCAGTTCTTGAGTCAATATATGCATAGTCCGTCCATGTCTCATTTTAAACTTGGTCTTAAGCTCTTGCGCTACTTAAGAAAAATCCAGGTAAAGGGATACACTTTAAAAAAGGTAATAGTTTGTCAATCACTGCATATGCTGACTCTGACAGGGGCAAGTGCCTGCAGTCATGAAAGTCTGTAATCGGGTATTGTAATTTTCTAGGAGACTCTCTAGTTTCCTGGAAAAGCAAAAAACAATCCACTGTTTCTAGATCCTCTTCAGAAGCACAATATAGAGCGATGTGTGTAGTTATTTGTGAAGTTTTATGGTTGTCAAAAGTACTTAAAAAATTAAAAGTAGTTGTGTCATTTCCAGTAAAACTGTTTTGTGATGGCAATGTGGTTGTTTCTATTGCTGCAAATCCGGTATTTCATGAAAGGACAAAACATTTTGAAATTGATTTATTTTTCCTTGGAGAAAAAATTTCTGCTAGGGCAATTACAACTGCTGGGGTGTTAAAAATATGGTAATTCATATCCAAATATATATTTTTCATTTAGTAGTTATTAGGTATCTAATATTTCTCTATTTCTTTTATTTGTTATTTGTTTTGTTGATGTTGCTGATGGGCTTATGGCTGTTGATGGGCTTATGGTTAATGATTGGGTTGAAGAGTTGTTTGTATATAGTATATAAATAGTTTTGTGTGTAGTTTGAGACGTAATCTCTCTCATTCTTTCACACGCATAAACTCTCTAGAACTCTCTTGAGTATTTGTTGTTAGAGTTTCATTAAGTTGATAAAATCTAGTTGATTATATTCGTGTTCTTGATATTTTGTAAGATCAAGTCATCACAAGGATGATCTGACTTGTTTTCTTTGTTTTAGAGAGATTTATATATTTCCCAATAGAGTTTTTCACTCAGATTATTGATTGTTCATTCTATCTTCGTGACAATACCACTGGACTTTAGTGACTCAAATTGTTAAATTGGATATTTTGTTGACCAAATTGAGCAATCATGATTTTAAACAGTTTGAGATGCTTCAAAAACTTATTTTTAACTAAAAGAAAGGGTGGAGTGTTATAAATCTTGATGTCGAGGTTATGATGACAAATGATTCTGGTGAAATTAAATCTTGGCAAAACTGTGAAATTGACGTAAAAACGAACTCGATTGTTTAACTTAATGACATGGAGGATGCCGATTGTTGAGTTCGAATATATTGGGTGCAATTTGGTCATGCTAGATGTTGTCACAAAATCTAAATCATGCAAGTTTGCAGCAAAATTTGTATTTATGTATCATTGTGTGATCTTAGATGAGAAAATATGAATCGACAAGAGAACGTGTCTATAGAAATCATTGAGCTTATTATATTATAACCAAGTTAGCACATAACGTGTCTTTAAAATAAGGTAGACATTAAAATGATGATTTTACAAGTGTTCGCTAACTTAATGATGATTTTACAACTATTTGTTAAAAAGAACTCTTGAATCATAGTGGTTGTTATGTGTTTTGTGTACTAGATTGTTTTCCATTGTGAAAATATTACTTATTTTATAAGCATTCGTGTTAATATGTAGAATAAACAACAAAGTGAATACTAACTGCTTTATAAAAAAAATATTGTACTTTTATATGTATGATAAATCTCCTGATTTGTACCTAGAATCTTTGTATCGTTTACAAGTAAAATAGTTTTATGTACGTATTGAATTAACAATGTTATTGTGTTTTTACATTATTAACGTATGCTTCAAATAATACATACTAAAGCCCAAATTGGAAGTAAATTATCATACCCGCTAACCCAAGGTAATCGATAAACAAGTGTAGGCAATATCCACTAGCATACCATGAACTCAAGGTAATTAGCAGTGTTTTTGCGACCGGATCGGACCGGCCGGTCGATCGGTCCAGTGGCCGGTCCGGTTCGCTACGAATCGTTTTTGAGGGGTCAAACTGGCCGGTTCTTTTCAAACCAGTGGTCGGACCAGGAAACCGGACCGGTTCGGACCGGTTTTTGAATTTTTTTTAAATTTTAATGGGTAAAAACATGGTGTTAAACCATAAATTAGTGTGTTGGATATACAAATATAGTTAAGTTTTATATATAACTATAAAATATATATATAAATCATATATAAATTACTTATATTTAACTATATATATAAATATAATTAAAATATAGTTAAATCCGGTCCGACTACCAAACCAGTAAGACGTCCAGTTCGACGTCTGTTCCGGTACTGAAAACATTGGTAATTAGTCAACATTCAATTGTGGTGTGGCTTACGTATGCATGGTTGTGTGTATGCATTATATATTTTTATAAAATTGTTATGTTATTATTTTTCATATGTTTATTGAATAGTGGTAGGAAGTTTATCTTTGTCACTTATCTTTAATCTTATGTTCATCGAATTGAATCGAGTTGAATTCAAGTTTATCGAATTGAATTAGTTGAATTTTTAAAAATATTAGAATTTTGAAATTTTCAAACTGGATTCGAATTCAATTTGAATTTGAAAAAGATAAATCGAATTTGAGTCGAATCGAATTTGAAACTTTCAAACAAGATTTGAATTTGATAAGTATTCGAAAAAAGTTCGAATACAAATCGAATTTTTACTTATTCGATTTGTATTATATAAAAAAATATTCAATTGAATACAATTTTTTAACATTTAATTTGAAAAATCCAATTTCATATGCTCATTATATAAACAAGCATAACATATGAAATATTGCAAGTTTCAAATAAGTCAAAAGATATCAAGTAAACTTTAACATTTTGAATTATATATTTTTTATACCTTTAATTCCTAATTTTTCATATGCATATTCCTAAATTAATATACAAAATAAATAAAAGTATGTGTGTATTTATAATTTGAATTTTGAATCAAAACGAAAATCACAAATTCACAATTCGAATTTGAAAATTCAAATCGAATTTCGAATCAGTGATTTTTGACTTGAATCAAATCGAATTTCGGCTTTCTCGAATCCAATTTGAATATTAAACACTCACATTTTATTGCGTAGAAGCCATTGGTGCATCTCTATTCATTTATTTCTTTGTCATATACTCACAAACAATTCAACCTTGCTCTTTCATTTAGTTAGCAATATCCACTAGCATACCATGAACTCAACGTAATTGGTAAACAAGTGCACCCGATATCCTAATGTAACTATAGACTTAATGCATCTAAAAAACCCATATGCCATACCTGTTATAGACATGGTTTCGAGAACTGGACCGGACCGGCCGGTCTGATCGGTTGGAACGGGAACCGGACTCCAATTCGGTCCAGTTCGGTGCTTAAAACCAATTTAACATTGAACTAGTTTTTTTATATAATTTTTTTATTTTTTTGAAATTTTTACATATATTTATAAAAAATAATTATAATTCATTCGGTTCTTATATACGGTCGTAAAACATTCAATTCACTGTCCGTTCCGGTTTTAAAACACTGGTTATAGATAACAAATAACACCAGCGCCATTACGAGGCATTGACACATGTCTTAGATACAATGTTTAAAAATTATCACCAATCCTCATATTGATACATCACAACCAATCCTCATATTGATACATCACACACCTAATCACATGTCACTCTTATCGTAATAAATGACATAATACATAAAACATGAAATACTATAAATATAAATACAAAATAAAAGAAAGCCCCATATGCAGAAATACTCTTAAAATCATTCTCACACAAATAAACCTAAAGAAGATTAGAGTTTCATTAGCACAGTTAGGACAGAGTTTCATTAGAGCAATTAGGATCCATTTGGGCTCGCTTTTACATATACTATGAAGTCATGAACCCGATGGTTATGTTACAAACAAAACGAAAAAACTTCAACCCAAAAGACTAATGTGATGGGCAAAAAAACCAATTTGACCTATAAATCTCTCGTCAATTGCCCATGTGAGGCAAGTCCCATAACAGGTTAACGAATAATAACCCTGTAATTGTTTCGGTCCATAACTTTTTCATAAGTAATAGCCTCACAGGTGCGTGACATGATACCCGATTACTAATACCATCGACTCCGTGAACTATTCAAACTACAACAATAAAATATAGGTTATCTTTCACCATAAAAACACATAATACACTAGCATTATCTTCTCAAAACCATAACATCCGATCACCAACTCAAACAAAATCAAAATCAAAATTAAAACAAAAACAACGACAATAACATAACAATCGAACAAGTGAATCTCCGATGACAAAATCATCGAACGATCAACGCAATCTCCTAGCTTCTCTCTCCGATTCAAGCAACGTAAGAACATCACCTTCTCTAACCGGTCCTTTAACGTTTCTCATGATGAACCGGTTCTGATCATCGAGAAACTTCACTCGAACCTGCGTCACCTGACCTCGTGAACCGGTTCGGCCCATTATCTTCACCACAACTGCGTGCTTGATCTGAGAGTCCATCGTTCGCTACCTGTGATTCAAATCGAAAGTAAAAACAGTAAATCTGATCAAATCGGTTGAATGTGAAATCGTTTGAATGTGAAATCGATTGTGTGTGTATGAAGCAACAGTGATCGAACGATTTCGCAAACAGAAGATGTAGAGATTAAGTTACCTGATGTGATCGTAGAGATTGATTAACAAACGATAAATGCTTAGGTGCGGCTGCTGCGGATGAATGAAGAAACTGAAAGAAAAATGAAACCCTAGGAAGGAGGTTAGGTTTTATACCGAGGGATATAACCTCTAAAACACTTCAACGTCATTGAGGTTGGGCTGGGCTTATGCTTGAAGGCCCAATATAACGAGGCCCGGTCTTAATTTCACAAACCACGGACTTTTGAATAAAAAGGCCCAAACTGGTTTAGTATGTGACTTTGTTCGGTTAAAGAGTTAAAATTGGTTTTGGTTAATGAGATTTGTTAAAAATAACTATTACTTTTAAAACAATATTAACATCGTTTTACCTTCAAAAGTTTCATAATTTATTTCAGATTTGGCCCAAAAGTTTCACTAACACATCAGAGTTGTCTTCATCACACCACATCACATAAAAACTAAACCATAAAAGCAAGCAGTTTTTATCTTTAAAACGAGCATAGTATCATTATATATAAGTAAAAATACATCTACGTTTTCCAACTCATTGTGATTCATGTTTGTTGTTATTTTTTTCTGTTTGTTATTGTGTTTTTTGCACACCATTTGTTCTTCTAAAATGATGCATTCTAAAAAGTTGATGAAACAACTCCATTACGTTCTTCTACTATGTAAACATAAAATGATAATATAACATTTAATTTATTAATATATTATAAATAATAACAAAATAACACAAATATATAACATAAACGCAATGATTAAGTGTCATTCCTTTTCTACTTGTTATTATTGAAATATATATTACTAATTATTCTTAACCTAACCGATTAAGATGAGATATCATAACATATAACTAACTGTAGATCATGAGTTTTATTTTCGCTCTGAACAAAATGCTTAAGGTTAAACTAAAAGGTTTTTTCAACAGTAAATTTCGGGAGTGTGATCTCCGATAAAAAAACATATCGATAGGTCATAAAACCTTCTTAACAACACTAGGAACGTGAATCATGCGAAATGACAGAGCTTATCCTCTCTCCTCGATTCTCCCACAACTTCAAATCTTATCCTCCATCACCACCATAATAATACCATCACACCACCACCACCACCACCGTCACACCACCACCACCACCACCACCATGAGAAACAACCATGACAATCAAACCCAAATAGTCCTCCACCACCTCGTCTCCATCATCATCAACACCCTCACTTCACCACCTCTACCCCTCCCATTCCCCCTTCCCACCACCACCACCGCCACCGCACCTCCACCGTCGTCCTCCGCCCCTCCGCCACCGCCGTCTCCGATCGGGTTCGCCGCACTGTTCATGTCGATCTCACTGGCGTTGATGCTGTTTGGGTCGGCGATCATCGTCATCGGGTTCATGTTGATGCCTTTGGTCGTTGGTTTGGTGGTGTTGTTCTATGTGGCTCGTGTTGTTTCTTGTTTGACTGATTTTGTCATCGGAAGATTGATGTTTGAGGTTTGCTGTTGTAAACACATGCAGCATGCATATTGATATTGATATTGACACTTGTTTAATTAATTAGGGTTTGTTGACTTGTTATTTACTTGATCAGTTTGAAGTTTTATAGCATTGATTTTCTTAATTTTAACTGTTTTAGGGTCCGTTGACTTTGACTCATTTACTTGGATCTTGTAAATTGCATCAACTTTTGATTATTATTTTTTTAAATCATTGTGATTTCACTTTTTAAAATGTCGTTTATTTATAACACTAATCAGGGGTTTATGCCACTTTATGGGCTCTTGTGAGGTCTAGGTGTGCGTCTACTCAACGAGTGACGCCAATGTCGGAAAAAAGTTATTTTTGTTTTCATGTTGAAATACGAAATTAGAAGTTACTTTGTGTTTGCATAGTTGATAAAAAAAATTATGAGAATAACGATCAATGGATAAATGATTAATAATATTGGTTATTGATGGTTTGTTACCGATATTCATTAGTGTTAATTAAATGTGATGGAGCAATTACTTGTCATTGATAGCAACTTAATTGTCTCGTCAATGACGGATAAAATTGGTCATTAACTGTAAGTGACTGTCGTGAAATTTTTTTTTTTTGTGAACTTTTGCAATGATGTAAAAATGTTACTGTTGTAGTTAACTAGTTACAATGGCCCTTACTGAAATGAGATGATGGTTCGTCCTCTATATAAAGAAGGTATTTTGATTGTGTTATGATATATTCTACGTATTCCTTATTATAATTTCTCTTTAAACTAGAATTAAGCCATTTTGTGTTGCAACGGGGGCGTAAAACCATGCTAAACATCATCAATGTCACACCGCTGCCAGCAACAATTAATTGAAGTTGCGGTGTGTTAATGCCAAAAAATTAAACTAAAACGTAAAACATATAAAAGTATAACTAAGTCGATCTAGGACTCGCCCGTTGCGACGTACCTGTCAAACAGGAAAAATATAAGTAAAAACATTGAACCACACATGAATGCTATGTCATGTTAGCTTACAAAATTTAGATGAAACGTAAAACGTAATGTAAAAATATTAAACCACACATGCATATTGTGTCATGTTAACTTGCAAAACTTAGAACGAAACAAAAAAGAATATTTAAAGTAAAAAAATTATAGTGTTTAATTGTAAAAGATGAAAAATATTGGGTTAGAAGTATACAAATAAATTTTGTAAGCTTACATTGAAAAAGATTAGAATCTTCGGACTAGAAGTGAAATTTTATTTTTTTTAAAACACTTTAAGCATAATATACATACCATTATACATAATTGTACATCCATTGTTAGGCTAGAATGTCACATCCTCAATTTTCACGAACAGGGTAATACCGTTAGGCGCGTGACATACCAGGATCTTAGCCATTAGTTACACCAAACAACGCAACCATTACAAAACATAATTTCTAAATTAAATAAACTTTTTTTAAAATCAAAATTAAATACGAAACATAAAAATAAATGCGGAAGCGTATAAACCATAATTTAAACGATGCAAACACGCGCAAAACCAAATAAGTATAATGTGTAAAAAATGCAAATTTTCTTTGTTAGCCCAATAAATGATGAATGATATGATGTCATGATCCTAGTCGTGCTCGCTTAGGAACCTGAAAGAAACATGCTAAAGTATCAACACAAGGTTGGTGAGCTCACAGGTTTTGATAAATAGAACATAACAGTAAACTGAAATAGTAAACAAAGTAATATCAGTAGATAGCTAGTTTACTCAACAAGTTACTAAGTGTATGAAGTTCGCAACCGACGCTGACAACGTAAAGAATTGCCTCGGTTGTGAACACCGATCACAACAACAAAAATTAAGTCAATTAAACACCCGTTTGACGAACATTGTGCGAGCGCGACTAGCCCGGGTGAGGTTTGTCAAACCCAGTAGATCTACTCAGAATTACCTCGCTAAAGTACATATATTAAGGGTTCGAAAGTGAGGACTTAAGCATGGTGTCACACTAGTAAACAAGTGATATTACAGTAATACTGATCATTTGAAAATACGTTTACAACACACGTTTTGTCACCCCAAAGAAAATAGGTAAAGCGGGACTGAGAACTCACCTTGAATGCACAGCCACAAAATAATGCAGAGAACAGGCAATTATGATTCTGAATAACTTGAATTCCATTTAATAGATAATTAATATTAATTATTAGTTATAAACATAAGGACTATATGATTTCGTGTTCCATGGCTCGGTTACGATGCAACCCACAACACTTTCCCCCGTTCACATGCAAGCACACTCAAATACAAAGTTACCTTAATGCATGAAACCAAAATTACTCATGCTCATATCACATCTTGTATAAACTTATTCGTCATGCATTTATTTTATATGACCTTATATAATAAAACCAATATTTTTCAAGAATGCGTAACCCACACAACACAAAAACGCAATGACCCAAATATAATACACTTACATATAATTAATATACATATATATATATATATATATATATATAT
>BJCM01268000.1:0-19015 GCA_018326385.1 Flaveria bidentis
TTTCACTTCACTTTGGAAGGTGATCCATGATAGGATTCTTTTGTTCATTCACTTGGAATGTATTGCTTTTGTAGATTCATCCAATTTGGATGTGTTCCTCATTGGGAATCTTTTGGATCAGTACATTTGCACTATGTGCTTGTTTCATCATGTCTTTGCTCAGCAAAACAAAGATGAAACTTGATGTAGGTGAAAATGATTCATAAAGTATCATTACCTGGTGTGTTTAGGTTACTACACACAAATGCATTAAGATAAGCCAATACACACCTGTACTTTGTGACGAGTGTTTCAGTATTGAATAAGATTTTAATTTATCACTGCATGTATCTTCTCTTCCAAGTTGAGCCTACCAACATATCTGGTAAGTCATGACAGCCTTGTAGTTTTTTGAACTTAAGCACAGTGAATGATATAAGGATTGTAATTATATCATTTCCCAAGTATTATTTACTTCCTCAAAATTGACTTGTTTTGATGTTTAATTGGTTTTACTCAAGGTTAATCATTCCAATTGATTGAACTAGAAATTCAAACCTACCAGGTTCAAATGCCTTAGTAAATAAATCAGAGAATTGATTTTCAGTGGATACTTGAATCAATTTGATTAACCCCTTTTTAGCACAGTCTCTCAAAAAGTGATATCTAATTTCAATGTGTTTGGTTTTTGAGTGCTGAACTGGATTATTTGTTTTGAAAACAACTGTTGTGTTTGCAATGTGAATTGGAGTGTGCAAGAAGTTAAAACCATAATCAAGCATCTTGTTTTGAATCCAGAGAACTTGGGAGCAACAAGCTGATGATGCAATATACTCAGCTTCTACTGTTGACACAGATACATTTGTCTGATTCTTGCATTGCCAAGAGACTAGTCTGGGACCAAGAAATTGACAACCGCCAGAGGTGGATTTCCTATTGAAGTTACATCCTCCATAATCACTATCTGTGAAGGCATGGAGATTGAAGTCTCCTTCTTTTGGACGCTATAACCCAAGAGCTAGTTTGCCCTTCAAATATCTGAATATCCTCTTGACTGCATTCACATGTGATTCCTTTGGATCAGCTTGATACCTGGCACACACACAAACACCAAACATAATATCAGGCTTGCTAGCAGTTAGATAGATAAGTGAGCCTATCATGGATCGATAGTGAGTCTGATCAGCAGATTTGCCTTCTGGATCAAAACCAATATTCACTTTGGTATCAACTGGTGTTCTAATAGACTGACAATCAGCAAAATGAAACTTCTTCAGCATTGTATCCACATATTTGGATTGGTTGATGAAGATTCCATCTGTTGTCTGTTGGACTTGCCCTCCTAAGAAGAAACTGAGTTCTCTCATTGCACTCATTTGGAATTTTGAATGCATAAGGTCTTCAAAATCTTTGCAGAGTTGCTTGTTTGTTGAGCCAAATATAATGTCATCCAAATAAATTTGGACTAGCAGCATGTCTTTTCCTCTTCTCCTTCTGAAGAGAGTCTGATCAATCCTTCCTCTTTCGTATCCATGTTCAAGAAGAAAGGATGATAGAGTCTCATACCACTTTCTTGGTGCTTGATGAAGACCATATAGGGCTTTGTCAAGCTTGTACACCCTATGAGGGAAATCTGGATATTCAAAGAGAGGTGGTTGACTCACATAGACCTCCTCAGCAATATTTCCATACAAGAAGGAACACTTCACATCCATTTGATAAACAGAAAATTTCATGGACGCATAATATGCTAGAAAGATTTTGATTGCTTCTAATCTAGAAACAGGTGCAAACACTTCGTCATAATCGATTCCTTCTTCTTGAGTGTATCCATGTGCCACTAATCTTACTTTATTTTTGATGACGATCCCTCTATCACCAGTCTTGTTACTATACAACCATCTGGTACTGATAGGGTATTGTCCTTCGGGAAGATCTACCAATTGCCATACTTCTTGGTTCTTGAATTAAAGCAAATCTTCCAGCATTGCTTCAATCCAGCTATTGTCTTGAAGAGCCTCTTTGATGTTATTGGGTACTGTTTGACACAGAAAGCATGAGAACAAACAGATGTTTGCAATACTAGACTTTCTTCTTGTCACCCTTTTATTAAGTTCACCAATAATGGTTTCAACTGGATGATTCTTGTGTATTCTGGTGGTTAGAATGGATTCACCAGCAATGGTTACATCAAGATTGGAGACATTCAGTTCATTATGGTTAGAGGCACCTTCATCTTGTATTGTTGGGGAATTATGAAGATAGTCAGACTCCATTTCAATTCCTGCTTCAGCTTCAGCAGCATTATGATTGCTTCCATCATTTGATGTTCTTTGTGTTTTAGCTGGAGGAGTAGTTAATTTTTTATTTCTGATCTCAGTTGACAGATCATCTGAGTGTGATGGTAACAGGCTTGGACCTCCTTCAGTTGATACACTCTGGTTTTGTGATGGTTGTCTGATGGGATCAACTTGGAGAGGAACATCTTCATTCATGTATTCAGCAGATGTAGGAGGAATCAATGGAAAGTCGTCTCTTCTTTATACAGCTGAAGAAATGTCACCTGAATAGAGATTTCCTACATCAAACAAATGAAATTGATCAAATGATTTTGTAAATGAGTAAATATCAAACAACTAGTCGGGACCATTTGTAGATTTGGGAAACGAATGTTCCTTGAATTGAACATTTGTTGATTCATCAATAATGTTTAATCTACGATAAAACACTCTGTAAGCCTTTGAAACAGAAGAATAACCTATAATGAATCCTTCATCAAACTTAGATGAAACCATTCCCAAATAGTCTCGGGTGTTTAATATTGAGACAGGACTACCAAATGATTTAAGAAATCCAATGAATGGTTTTCTATGAAAGAGTTGTTCATATTAAGTCATGTTGCTTTCTTTTACAATTAGAGTTCGATTTTGTACAAAGCACGATGTGTTACCTACCTCTGCCTAGAAGGTGATTGGCATCTTAGCATCGGCTAGCATTGTTCTTGCTGCTTCAATTAGTGTTCTATTCCTCCTTTCAGCTATCCTATTTTATTAAGGAGTTCTAGCTGCACTGTATTGATGAGCAATGCCTTTGCTTACACAAAAAGAACTCAATGAGATTTCCTGCATCAGACAAATGAAATTGATCAAATGATTTTGTAAATGAGTAAATATCAAACAACTAGTTAGGACCATTTGTAGATTTGGGAAACGAATGTTCCTTGAATTGAACATTTGTTGATTCATCAATAATGTTTAATCTAGGATTAAACACTCTGTAAGCCTTTGAAACAGAAGAATAACCTACAATGAATCCTTCATCAGACTTAGATAAAACCTTTCCCAAATAGTCTCGGGTGTTTAATATTGAGACAGGACTACCAAATGATTTAAGAAATCCAATGAAGGTTATCTATGAAAGAGCTGTTCATATTGAGTCGCGTTGCTTTTTTTTACAATTAGAGTTCGATTTTGTACAAAGCACGATGTGTTAACTGCCTCTGCCAAGAAGGTGATTGGCATCTTAGCATCGGCTAGCATTATTCTTGCTACTTCAATCAATGTTCTATTCCTCCATTCAGCTACCCTATTTTGTTGAGGAGTTCTAGCTGCACTGTATTGATGAGCAATGCCTTTGGTTACACAAAAAGAACTCATATTTTCATTTTTAAACTATCCCATTATCACTTCTTATAGTTTTGACCTTATGATCAAGTTGATTTTCTATTTTAGTGATAAAGTCTTTTATTATTTGGGATGCCTTATTTTAATGAAGTAAGAAGAAAACCCATGTAAATCTTGAAAAGTCATCAATGATCGCCAAACAATATTGTTTCTTTCCAAAGCTCATAATATGAGCTGGTCCAAATAGATCCATGTGAAGTGGCTTCAATGGAGTATTGTTTGTGTTCACCAGCTTGGATTTATGAGAAGATTTTTGTTGTTTTCCTTTGAGGCACACTGAACAGTGATCAACAAAATGAAATTCTTTTTGAGGAAGACCAATGACATGGTTTCCTTTGACCAATCTATTCATAATTTTAAAGTTTGTGTGCCCCAAACGTCTGTGCCAAAGCTGAGACTCATCAAAAGATGCTTTTGACAAAAGACACGTTTCTTCTATAGGTGTTTTAGAATTCAGGTTTAAAACATAAGTATTATTCTTCCTCAAGGTCTTTAGGACAACCCATTCTTCAGAGATCTGAAATTCAGGTTTCAGAATGTAGCAATGAGTGTTGGTAAAGTGAGTTAATATTTCTTGTCACAAATCAAAGACAAGCTTAGCAGATTGAAGTTCAGTTGTTCACAATAGTTCACTCTATCAAAGCTCAACATCTCATTTGTCACAGATCCTTCGCCTGTAATTCTACCACCCTGTGAATCTCCTCTAAATGCTACAGTAGTTCCTTGTATATGCTTGAAGTCATGAAGGAGGGAACGATCTCCATTCATGTGTTAGGAACATCCACTGTCCATATAAAATAGGCTATTGGACCTATGTGGATGAAACTGCAAGCAAAAGGAACTAATCATAATAAGGAACCCAAGCCATGATGGTCTTGGGTTTCCTATTCCTATTCATCATAGTGACCTCTTGGTATTTCCCTCTAAATTGTGATTTAGATAGATTTGTCTTGGGAGACTTTTGTTAGTAACTGGATCGAGTCATCTCATCAATGTCTACTGAAGAGTCAGATGAGTAATGACCCCTTTGGTCTCTGTTTCTTTGTAGAAATTTAACCCGTTTTTCATTATCAAAAATTACTTTTGGTTTGTGAAGGTCAATTTTGGGTTTCATTTTTTGATATAATTCCTTCAAGTTGCTCCTGTTATTTGTTGATCTAGATATCCTAGATTGAATGTTGTGAAAATGAGGGCTGACAATGTGTTTCACAGCTGATGTTTTTGAGATGGGCTTGTTTTGGGGAATTCTCAATTCCTTCTGATTGAAGTAACAATCAAATGTATTGTGATTGTTTGCATCAAAGACTGAACAATATTTGTTAAAGTAGCAGTTTTTGGTGGAATGATTGTTCATGTGATAGATAGAGCAGTACTGGTTGAAAAAACACTCTTCTGTATTGTGATTAAACATGTTGCATATGTCACAGTACATTTGTTTGTTTCTTGAATTAGATTTTGGTTTAGTGGGTTTAGGTGATTTACCCACTCTCACTAGAGTTGTAGTCTTTTTCTTAGGGAAGGAATCAAGAACAGCCTTATATGTAGTTTGCTTCACAACACTACTAGTGTTAACTGTTTTAGGTTGTTATTGTTTCCTCAACCCTTTCTTTATCTTTTTCTCAAACTTATCAACATGTTCTTTGTTGCATATATCAAAACCTACTCCCTATCTTGATTTTGAAGGTTGTGGTTCAGACTTAATTTTAATTTCTGAAATAGGTGAGCTCTTATGTTTCTTTTTCGGTGAAACCTTGTCTGATTGCTTGAATTATTTGGAGATTTGCTCTCACTCTCAGAAATGCTTTCAGCAGATGGTTTCATTGACTTCACAAACCTTTTCTTTCCATTTGAAATGGTTGGTATGAACTTCACAAAAGGAACAATTGCTTTGATTAGGCTAGTAGGTTTAATGACACTATCTATCTTGTCTGAACACTCTTTAATCTTGATTGGATGACCTAATCTGATTTTCTCCTCATTTGTTTCAATATAAACATCAGGTTTGTTTTGAGGTTTTGTTACTTGTTTTACTATAGATTTTGGTTCCATAGTTCTAGTTTTAATTGTCTCATTGAGTGTAACAGATTTAGGCATGACAGTGTAGTTGTCATTATATGGTGGAGGACATGAGTTATACCCAATCCCAGACACGTCCTTGAGATCCTTTTGAGAATCAAGCATCTCTTGTAGCTTGACTGAAGACAGTGAAACTTTTCAAGTTTCACTTCAGTAAGTGTATGTTCAGCTTTACATTGAGCTAACATTTCAGTCAGTTGCTCATTCTCAGCTGCAAGAGTGTACTTTTCACCATGCAGTTTTTCAATATCAGAGATGAGAGATTTTATTTTGACTTCAAAGCCTTTTATTTCTCTTTTTAGCATCTCTGACTTCACCTTTTCTTCTTTTAATTTATCTGCTAGTTTATGACTGTGTTCTCTATATTCTTGCAGTTCAGCAATGCATTTAAGATTTTACCTCAAATGGCATGGGAGATGGACCATCATTGATGTGAGCCATGAGTGCATGATTTTGAAATTGAGGCTTTACTTCCTTAGCATACAGGCTCCTATCACAAACTCCATCTTGTTTAATCACAAGAGCATTTGCAGATGACTGATTGCTTCCATGAGATTGATTTGTCAGTTGAGGTTGAATCTGGTAGGACTGTTGTTATTGATGATGATATTGTTGTCGATGATTGTTGGAATAATAGCTTGAATTTGGTTGTGAAGAAGACTGGCTCTGTAAATTTCTCTGGAAGTTGTTTCTTTTAGGAGCATTGCATTCTCTAGAGAAATGGCTAGCCATGCCATAGTTGAAGCACTTCACCTTGGATTTGTCATATCGAAGCTTTGTGTTTTCATTAAGGCTTTGGTTTCTGCCTTTTTTGAAAAACTTCTTTGCTCTCATGACAATCATGACCATTTGCCATTGTAAATCCATTTCTTCTATATCATCTAGATCTATTTCCTCCAAGTCTTTCTGGATCAGATGCGAGAATGAGAGTCTTCCTCCTAAATAAGCTTCAAAACTTGCAACAAAGGCATTGTAGGTAACCTTTTGTTCTTCTGATCTTGTATCATCATGGGTGATTGGAAGAGTTGCTGGGAATCCTGATGATTGGGATGATGTTGATGGTCTGTTGATAGTTAGAGCTGCAATGAATCCAGTGGTCTTGACTTGATCCCTTGAGGAAAGAAAATCATCTTCTTCAGTAATGAAGGCATTTTCCACAGTATGAGAGTCAGATGGAAATTTGTATGCTTCAATTACTCTTGGACTCCTAGTTTTATACTTCTTTCATCAAGCCCCAATGCTTCTATCTTGGCTATCATGATATCCAAAGAAGTACTCCCAAGATCAAGAGTATTTTTCAGCATGGTCACATTTTGTTTCCAGCTTTCAGGAAGACTGTGCAGCATTTTCTTGTTCAACTCTTTCACTTTGTAGGTGACTCGCATTATCTCTAAGTCGTTCACCAGTTGCACAAATCTATGGAGCTGTTTAGAGATGGACTTCCCTTTGGAATGATGAAATGTTTCATATTGATTAACAAGTTTAACCTTGTTAATTTCAGCAACTTCACTGCTTCCCTCACACTTGATCAGCAGTGCATCCCATACTACTTTGGCAGTTCCATACTTTTCTAGTCTTTTCAACACATCCATCTTGAGTGCTTGAGTAAGAATGGAGTAAGCCTTGAGATCAATCTTGATTTTCTTATAGTCATCATCATCAAGAGTCAAGTCTTCAATTGGGATTCTTGATGTTTTATACATGACAGCTTGATCTGCAGACAGAGTAATAGGAATGTGTGGTCCCTTGCAAATTGATATCCAATAATCTGGATCTACACCTGTAATATAGTTCATGAATCTGATTTTCCATTGTTTAAATTCAGATTTATGTTTAAGCATTGGTGGTTTTGGAGTATGACCAAGTTCTGAAAAACTATGTGAATCCATTTTAACAAGGTGTTTTAACTTGAATAAATATAGATTAGGTAAGTTTTAAGATTAATTAGTCCGAATAGTCCAAATCTTTCAACAAATGCTTAGTAAATCAGATATGTTAATGTTTCTTGGTTTCTGTCGCAACTTATGTTATATTCCTGTTCTTCGTATGAATCTGTAGGTTTTGTGTATAGTTCTTGAAGGTGAGAACGTGTTGACAGAGGTCTTTTTTAAGAGTATTTTTTGTTGTTTACTAAGTAGAGATGATGGAATACCTTAGCAACTCAATCACCAGTTCAATCAAGTTCTATTAAGGTCTTGGGTAGATCTAAAAAAGAACCGAGATACCATTTTGCTAAATCAATATTTCAAATTTATTGAGCTTGGATCTTAGGATTCATCTCATTCAGATCTAGAAATCAAAATTAAGATGGGTGGATGTGTGTGAATCAAAGAACAAAGAGATGGATAATAATAATGTTATGATTTCATTGACGTTGATAAACAAGTTACAATGAGAATCATAGATGGCTGGTGAAATCAAACCCACCCAAAAGAGAGGATTTCTCCTTTGGTGGTGATTTACACCATGAGAAACACACACACAAAAAGCCACACTTGCAAAAATACACTAGTGGTTCTATTTATATTATTATTATAACATGACCTAATTTTGACTTTTCTAATTGTCTTGATCTTGACTTTTTCATGTTGTATTGTCTTGTATTGTTGTAATCAACTTGGTCTCTGAACTTGTATAATGAGATCTTCAGTTGGCTGTAATTATGATTTGGTAAGCTTCAGTTTACTCAATTGTTCAACCCCAACAATATTTGCTTTAGTCATAGATTTCCAGCTGGTATCAAAGTATAACTGGCTGTAGATAGTAGTATATAGAGTTTCTTATTAGTACTTTGTTAACATGCTTGTAAGAGTCTTGTAATACTTTGAGTTGAGAAGTAATATATACAATGAAAAACTTATTTATGTTTGTTTACTTATTATATTATTATCAACTCTTAAGGGATTCTGTATCATCAAACTGAGTGTGACTTTGTGAGTTTGAGAGATAATATTTGTGTTGAGTGACAAAACCTGGTCCTCCACTTAGCTTGAATGTATTGTTGGACAACTTACTTTGATGCTTATTATATTCCTAAATTTATTTAGTACTGGATTATTACTATTATGACCCGGGCTCGACTTTTATAGCCCGGATTTGTTATTTAAATGTATTGCCATGTTATTTCTCTCCTTGTGTGCTCTTATGATGGTCAGTTTCTGCTACCATGTATGTTGCCCGTCTGTAACGTTCCAACCTCCTTGGGCCTAGGGTGTGACAGATTGGTATTAGAGCCAAAGGTTGTAGAGAAGTCGAGAATACCATACTAGACCCTAGGCTACAACCCGGATACCTTAGGACTATCCTTCTTTAGAACATAGCGGGTTAGGTAAATTGATGATTACATTTGATCAACGTAATCATGAATTTACTGAACGCGTAAATTCTGGCATGAACCCTTAGGTGGTGTTGAAATCATTATTTTGGGGTAGATGATTCAAGGAAAGTTTTCTTTGTGTGGTCTAAATTTGTTTCTTTAAACTAACTTTTATGCCTTTTATAACTTGATGCTACTACTGATTATTAATACTACTATCATCACTACTATTATTATTATTGTTATGAGCTATGAGAAATCAAATTACTCATGAAAATCTTACAAGATTTCAAGATCATGGCTGATAAGGGAAAAGCGCCTGCATACCCAGCTATCAAGACTGCCCCAATTGGAAGTCTTAGGAGGACAATGCCTCAGTCACAATACAATGAGTATATACGAAGATGCGGACATCTTGGTTGGATTTCAGTGACATCAGATGACAGTGAACCTTCGGAGAACTCTTCATCATCATCCCTGGATAGGAACCGAATGCTCTCCCACTCACCACAAATCACTACACCTACTCTCTCACCTATTCTACCTATCGAAAATAGAGACGCGCAATCACATGTCCTTGTAAGAGTGCCAGGCCAGGCGCATATGTTTCCTTTAGGATGCCTCTCCCTCCACCACCTCCTGAATGGCTCCAACACCTCTAGTGATTGGCCCGCCTAGACGTTTCTCACATGAAGAGTATTGGATGATGCCTAGGCGTAGTATTTATGATGGCCCAAATCTCCTTGCTGGAGATCCCTACTCCTGGTCTTGTCGTCAGGCTAATGATTTTGGTCCTTTAGAGCCTAGGTTAAGTGACATACTTAGGACTATTCAGCGACACGAGATGACTCTTCAGCACGCTATGCGAATCTTGTAGTTCTCCTACTTCCAAGCAATGATGGCATCTCATGGTGTTCGACGCTTGGAGCATGAGAAGAAGAAGAAGAGCTCGGGTTGGTTTGGGTGGCTGGAGAAGAGGTGGCAGTGACGACGAGGGGGGATATCTGATTATTTGGCATGAGACTACTGAAATGTTAAAAGGAACTATTTTATCTATTTTAGAGACTATTATTATTTATAGGGGTGATGGCACCTTCCAATTTATGAAACCATGACACCACTACTACTTTGTTTGGTTATTGCTACATTTGACTATTTATGAACATTTTATGATGCTAACTTTTGCAGGGTGATTTGAATGGGAATGTGCAATACCATGTAACAAGAAATTAATTTTGTTGCTTCGTAGATAATTCACCCCTTGTTAATTGAATGAAACGTCTATGCATGTCATGTAGTGTGTAATAGAATTCTCATGTACTTGGTAAACGTGACTAATAAGAGTAGAATCGATGTAATGAGATACTTGAAACCAATATTATGAGATTCTATATAAGTTTATCTGTGATGACACTAGAATGCCACCTAGACGAGGAGTTTGTATTGAAAGGAGAGGAGTTAACAACGGAAGAAATGAGCAAGGTAGACAAACTAGAAACTAAGGTTAAAGGCATGGCCCAATCTTCCAGGCCTACAACCTTACAAGCTGCAGTTGATTTCACTATTAGCTTGACCGACGACCTGATTAGAGTTGGATGGACAAAACATTTGAAGATGGAGGACAAGAAGAAAGCAATGGGGAAAAAAGGAAATGGTTTGATGTTAAGAAGTCGATTGGCAACCGTGGTAGTTCAAGCAAGAGAATTGGCAAAGGAGCAAGGCATGATGATCATGGTGGAAGGGCTCAAAAGATGTACTTAGGTATAAGCTCCGTAACAAGTGCAAACTACATCACTAAGGGGAGTGCAACCCGATGGCCTGTTTCAGGTGTAAACAAACTGTCATTTGATTATGAACTGTAAGTATGAAGCGGGTAAGCAATACTACAAGTGTGGAGATCCAGGACACATGAGGAATAAGTGTCCTTATCTAGCAAGGGATAAGGACACCAGGCCTAACAAACCCAAGGGAAGAGCATTCGAGATGGACCCAAATGGTGCCTGTAAGGAACCCAATGTGGTTAACGGTATGTTTCTCATAAACAACCATCCTGCTACCATTCTATTTGATACTGGAGAGACTGGTAGCTTTGTTTCTACTATCTTTAGCCATTTGATTGATTTGAAACCTTGCACCTTAACCGATGCATATACCATTGAATTAGCTAACTTTACCATAATAGAAACTAATTAAATCATTAAGGACTACACTATGGAATTAAAGGGTAATCCATTTAAGATAGACTTAATTCCTATAAAGTTAGGAGGTTTTTATGTGGTTGTTGGGATGGATTGGTTGGCTAAAAATAAGGGTGATATCATGTGTGATGAACATTTGCTTAAGATACCTTTAGTCGATAGAAAACACTAGTTGTTCATAGTGAAAGAAGCAACATACTATACCCCATGATATCCCACCTAAAGACTA
Organism: Flaveria bidentis; assembly: GCA_018326385.1. Taxonomy (NCBI): domain Eukaryota; kingdom Viridiplantae; phylum Streptophyta; class Magnoliopsida; order Asterales; family Asteraceae; genus Flaveria; species Flaveria bidentis. Next base: position 11,482 of record BJCM01268000.1, read on the forward strand.
CCAAGAGTCTTAAGAAAGGACACACAACATTCATAGTCTACATGATGAAAATGAGAGAAGAAAAGAAAATTAAAGATATACCTGTGGTGTTCCAAATAGATCTAGTGCTTGTCGCACCAGTGGCGAAAGCACCTTATTGACTCGCTCCACCTGAGATGAGAGAGCTAATGCTTCAAATCCAAGAGTTGCTAGACAAGGGATTTATACGACCAAGTGTTTCTCCATGGGGTGCCCCGGTACAATATGTTAAAAAGAAGGATGGAACCCTACGAATGTGCATTGATTATCAGGATTTGAACAAGCTTACAATAAAGAACTGTTATCCTCTTCTGAGAATCGATGACTTATTCGATCAACTACAAGGAGCCAGTTATTTTTCCAAGATAGATTTAAGATCGGGATACCATCAACTGAAGATAAGGGAAGAAGACATACCCAAGACAGCCTTTACAACTAGATATGGACACTATGAATACCTAGTCATGCCCTTCGCACTGACTTACGCACCTGCGACATTCGTGGATCTCATGAACCGAGTATGCCACCCATATCTAGACAAGTTTAGGATTGTGTTTATTGATGATATTTTGATCTACTCCCATAGTAAGGAAGAACATGAGAAGAATCTTAGACTGATTCTTGAGTTACTCAAGAATGCAATTATATGCAAAGTTCTTCATTTGCTAATTTTGGATGCACGAAATCAGTTTCTAGGGCATGTAGTGAATAAAAATGGGATTGAAGTAGATTCATAAAAAATAGTGTCCATCAAGTATCGGAAAATCCCTGTCACTCCTATCGAGACAAGACAATTCCTTGGTTTGGATGGATACTATAGGAGGTTTATCAAAGATTTCTTACATATCGTACAACCGCTAACTGCCTTGATTAAGAAGAATACAACTTTTGTATAGGGAAAGGAACAGAACAAAGTGTTTGAAGTGCGCAAGGATAAATTATGTAGCACACCTGTCCTTGCCCTACCAGAAGGAGTTGAGGATTTCGTAGTCTATTTTGATGCCTCGAGTCAGGGACTAGGATGTGGGGTAATGTAGTGAGACAAGGTTATTGCTTACGCGTCAAGATTGATAAACGAGTCTAAATTTCTAAACGAGCATGAAAGAAATTACACGAAACACAATCTAGGATTAGGTGTCGTGGTGTTTGCATTCATGATATGGAGACACTATCTCTATGGCACTAAGTGTGTTATCTATACCGATCACCAAAGCTCGCAACACATTCTTGATCAAAAGATATTTAACACGAACAGAGAAGATGGGTAGAATTGTTAAGCGATTACGAATGTGAGATCCACTACTATCTCTGCAAGATAAATGTAGTGGCAGATGTCTTGAGTAGAAGGAAAGGGAAAAACCCCTTCGTGTTCGCGCCTTAAGGATGAGCGTGTATACTAGCCTTATCGCTAGATTAAAAGAAGCACAAAGGGAAGCCCTAAAGGAGGATAGACTAGCCAAGGAGATGTTAACGGGAATGGAAAAACATTTAGAAGTGAGTAACGATGGTTTATCCAAGTGTAAAGGAAGGACGTGGGTACAAAAGTATGGAGGAATTAGAGAAATACTCTTAGATGAAGCCCACAAATCTAAATACTCGATTCACTTAGGATGTGAAAAAATGTATCAAGACTTAAAGGCACTTTTCTTCTGGCCTAGAATTAGGAAATCAATCACCACCTATGTGGGGAAATGTCTGACATGTGCAATGGTAAAAGCTAAAAATCAAAAACTGTCAGGAACTTTACAACAGCCCGAAATCCCAGAGTGGAAATGGGGTAACATCATAATGGATTTTGTTACGAAGTTACCAAGAACCTTTCATAGACATGATGCTATTTGGGTAATCGTGGATAGACTTACAAATCATCCCACTTCTTACCAATCCGAGAGGACTACGACTTATCAAAGTTAGCCTAACTATACATCGACAAAATACTGACCGAACATGGAGTGCCACCATAACATGATAGTCGCTTCACTTCATGATTTTGGAAATCTCTCCAACAGGCTTTGGGGACCCGACTTGACTTAGCACTGCATACCACCCCCAAATTGACGAGCAAAGTGAAAGAACCATTCAAACTTTGGAGGACATGCTAAGAGCTTGCGTAATTGACTTCGGTGGAAGCTGGGATAGCCACCTTCCCCTAGTAGAGTTCTCCTACAATAATAGTTACCACACAAGTATAAAAGCAGCTCCATATGAAGCTTTATATGGTAGAAAATGTCGATCACCATTAAGTTGAAATGAGGTTGGTGACAACCATGTGATGGGAGCCTGACATCATGATGGAAACCATAGACAAAATAATTAAGATCAAGGAGCAACTGAGAACAACCAGAGATCGTCAGAAGAAATATGCAGACAGAAGACAAAAACCCCAAAAGTTTTAGGTGGGTGATAGAGTGATGTTAAAGGTTGCACCATGGAAGTGAGCCGTGAGATTTGGTAAGAAAGGCAAAGTAAGCCCAAGATATATTGGACCATTTGAAATATTGTGAATAGTGGGCCCGGTAGCATATCAGTTAAGGCTACCTCAAGAATTAAGCTACATACATGACACTTTTCATGTATCTAACTTGAAGAAGTGTCTAGTAGAAAAAGCCTTAAAATTGTCATTAAAGGAAGCGAAAATTAATAACAAGTTGAACTTTGTAGAGGAAGCCCAACGAAATTACTGATCGATTGGTCAAAAAACTTAGGCGAAGTCATATACCCAAGGTAAAAGTATAATGGAACTCTAGGCGAGGACCTGAGTTTACTTGGGAACAAGAAGATAAGATGAGAAAGGAGTATCCGCATCTCTTCAAGCCCACCCGTTCAAAATCTAATTGAAGCTAAAATTTTGGGACAAAATTTTGTAAATGGTAGAAGAATTTAACAACCGACTCCTAGGTCCTAACTTAAAACTTTAGTTTAATCTAGCATTATTTTTTTTATTATTATTATTTCCTTTCTTACATGCTAATTATTTACGTGCTTAATTGCCTTAGAAAATTCCTCTAAGACAAGCCTTAGTGTAGAAATTATTAAATGTATCTAAAAATATAAATCATACACAAATCTTAGAACTTTAAGATAAAAAAATTAATTATGCGTGTATACACACGCACATTCACGACTCAAATACACACATATATATTACACTTAAAAACTTATAAAATTAGAAATTACCACCTTAAAAACTACACTACACCACAACTTTACACTATATAATAATTTACAAAAATTAAACACACACACAACCCCAAAGTTGGCTGCCCCACTTCCACCAACCCCCTCTCCCCTTGAATCCCACAAAAGCACTTCCACACACCACCTCCACCACTTTCCCATACATGCAACCACCTCCATGCCATTCTCTTCTCCCTATCCACAAAATTTTAGCCTTATTCTCCCCAATGCATTTTCATCTTCATCTTAGCAAGATTTTTGAAGAACAACACTATTCCATCATCAACCAAGCACGAAACAAGCTAGAAAGTGGCATTTGGTGAGCTTTTATGCAAGGTTCTTGCAAAAACAAGAAACTCTAGCACTATTTCATGAAACAATAGATTCCATAACCTTTAAATCTTTCCAAAATATGGAACATCTAGAGTGTAAGCATCATTATACCCGAATGAAGCTGTTTCTTGAGTTTTACTTCTCTTTTCTACCAAAAATCTAACATTTCTTGTTCAAACAGAAACTTGCGGCCATATCACTGTTTCTATGGGACTCATAACTTAACAAAAGGTATATTTTAAAGAAAATTAGTGAATCAAGGTTTGGTGCACACGATTTCACATTGAAATTCATCTTTTATGTGTGTTTTAGCACCAAAAACCCACTTGCTTTGAAAACCCTCCCAACCTATGTTAAAAAACCTACTTAAAACAGTCTATGAACAATATTATAATCTATTTTGAAAGTTACAAAAAAATTTGATGGACGTTTATGTACAATCTATGATGATTACACATATGTAATTGGTGTAAACCGCCCTTTAAAAGCAACAACTATGCCAAACATGAAAAATCCATGAAATAAACTTTATTTCTAGTTCTTTAGTGATTTTAAATGTATATAAGTTGGTGATGATGGCTGGATATGTAAAAAGAATGAAAAAATAGACTTGATGAGCTTGTTTGGTGACCCGGAAAGTGGAAATAGTTCAAGAACTTGGTCAAAATTATGAAAAAATTAGAACTTAAAAAGTTCCAGGCCCTAAAGTAAGTATTTCAGTCATAAAATTCGGATTTGTTTATTTATTGTGTTAAAATGTGATTTTTATGGATTTATTTAGAAAAAAATAAGCCTAAACCGGGAGATTTTTAGATAAAATTTTAAAAATAGAATAAGGAGTCTAAAACCACTAATAATCTTGAGAAACCCCAAAATAATATTTTGGTGAAAAGTTGGAGAAAATGTATTTGGTTTTCCAGTTCCGGGTAAAAACGAGTTTTAGACGGGTTATTTTAGAAACGAAGATTTTTACTCATAATAGCCCAAAAACACATTTTAAACATATTATAGAGCTTATTAGAAGTCCTTAAAAGTAATATTTGAGGGTTATGGGTTGTAATTAAAAGATTTAAAACTAGACGCTTAAAATTGTCGGTTTTACTATAATTGGTAACAAAAAATATTTGTTTTAAATTCCACAAGCTAAATTCTAGAAAATTGGAGTTAAAATATCTAAAAATTTAATATTAAATATATAGAAACTAATAATGGCCCATACAAAGTCATGAAATGAAAGAAAACAAACTTTAGGGTAAAAATTGTAAATTTTAAAACTTGAGGGGCTAAATTGTAAATTCTGCAATTTCACCAAAACTTTAACCACCCTTTGACTAAAAATACTTGGTAAAGTTAATCTCACTTTAAAAAACTGATTGAAATCATAAAACCTTGTCATTTACTTTAAGAAAAACTAACTTCCCTAAAAAGAAAACTTTTTTACGCGAATGTTAAAGAATCGAAGCTAGTTGAAGTTTTAACCATAAAACACACCTTTTGTTACACCTATAATGACCCACTAACATATAGCTTATTACTTGAATCTTGATTCTAGGGTTTTAGGATTGAACCTTTCCTGTGCTCGAAGAACTATTGATTAACCCTAAGGTGAGTTTTAGTGTCCCCCTTTTTACTATTGTTATTGGATGAAACATGCTATGCTTAAACTGAAATCTACAGTTCGCGCACACCCGACACGGCATAGCTGGGGGATGATGAAATTTGCACCTATCACATTTGGGGTGCGGCCCCACATACTCTCTCCTACCCTAGGTCACGGCCACAAAATTTCTGGTTGTCTTGGCCCTTTTCTCAAATTTCCCGACACTCGACCGGCTCGTTTCCCCAACATCTTTCCTTTTCTCTGCTCCTCTACCTAAAACCCCTATTCTCACCATCTCGTCAGTTAGAGCGCCAGCCTTCAGAATTGCGCTCTGAATAGTAGGAGGAGCAGCTGCTGTCACCATTGCCCGGATTTGAGGCGCAAGTCCCCAAATGTACCTCTCAATTCTCTTTGATTCCGGAGTGACCAGGTGTGGAACCAATCTTGCCAACTCATGAAAACGTCAGTGTAGGCGGCGTGCCCAGCCCCCACCATAGCATGATTCCAGAATTCATGCTCATGTTTCTGCATCTCATTGAGAGGATAGTACTCCTCGGTGATTAGGGCTTTGAACTCATCCCATGACATTTGCATTGCCGAGTCTCTTCCCCTAGCCTGAATCTGGGTGTTCCACCAAGTTAATGCCTTGCCCTGCAGTGAACACGTGGCATACTTGATTTTTTGGTTGTCGAGGCATTCGCTGATATCACTTACTACCTCCATCTTCTCAAGCCACCTAGTCAAGGCTACCGCCCCACCTTTGCCATCAAACTCTCTCTGTTTACAAGCCACAAATTCCTTGTAAGAACATCCCCGTCTCGCATTAACAACCCCAGTCTCATTATCAGTTGTTCCACCATTCCCGGTCTCCTGAATGCTTTCATTCCCAGTCGGGTTCCCATTATCCTCGTTATCATTGCCACCATCCCCGTGGGGAGGGTGATTCTGAAGAGCATCGCTCACTTGGGCCACAATAGTAGGAATCAATGCAGCCAGTTGTTGAGCGATTAAAGCTTCCATAGCAGAGTTTCCTGTTCCCTGATTGTCATTGGTAGGACCATCGCTCGTTCTCGGTGCTCTACCTCTGCCTCTGCCTCTGCCCCTCGGGGCTTCACTTCTGCCACTGTTGCTGCGGAGGTTGTCTATTTCCTCCTCTCTCGAGGTCTCAGGCATAAACTCCTCGGGGTAAATCCCAATGTCTAAGGTCAAGCGCAATGGCATGATCTATGAAGATCTCTTCGGGTTTAATACCCGGGTTGATAAAACAACTCGGCGCGCAGAGGGAACGGAAGATCCAATAGGAGCATCCCATAAAGAGTGAGCATAAGGGCTCCCTCATAGGGTAAAAAAAGATCACGAAACAGGTAGATAAACAAACAAGTAATGAGGAACACGTATGAGATATAAAATGCACACAACCCTGGCATGCAAATCTACATGAAGGTTCCTAGGTTATAGTCTAGGTCAAGTGTATTGCCTAATTCTCTATAAACCTAGCTCTGATACCAGTCTGTCACACCCCCGCTAAGAGCGGAAACACGGGGATGCAACGAGACGGGAATCGTCATAACACATGGTAAGCCAATAGAGATGCAATATAATAAATGATAAAAAGCTTGTCATGATGACACCCGACAACAAGGGACTTGTGTCGTGTTTAGTCAATGTTCACGACAACATAGCCATAAGCATACACAAGCAAATGATCACACAAACATAAATGTCAACATTGTAATGCAATTCCCACAACCCGGGAACAAGTATCAAAAGAGTAATGTTGTTTAAAACAGACTACAACAAATGTTTACATAATATGTTTAGTCCCAAAATGCATCCTAGGGTCTCCACTATGGCAGCACACCTAGATCTTCAGTTAGCATGATCACCTGAAAAATATGCTCAAAATGGTCAACAAAATTGTTGGTGAGCTCACAGGTTTAAAAGTAAATAAGTAATTGATGCTGTATAATGTTCGTTGCGGAATACCGTGAATACAGTTATAAGTAAGCATAATCACATGACATGAGCTTTACAACCAAACCTAACGACGTACACAAAGAATCTTGTCAGAATATATTCACCCAAGGCCCGTTCCTAGCGACTGTTGGTACTAACTAGTATATCAACGAACAAGGGTGGGGGTGTCAACCCAGTAGTACTACCAATACCTATCCGTCGGTTCCCACACTGGAATTAAATGGTTGTAAGAAAGAACCACACAACAGACTCAAGCATGTATCTAATAAGTACTCACAAAACAGTAGCATGTTGATTCCAAGTATGTAAATTGTATGTATGTTGTACAGCATGAAAAGTGGGTGAGCATACTTTTCCCCTAAGTTTGTAAATGATTGTAAAGTTGTATAAGCATAAAAAGGGCCCACGAAACTCACTTGTTAAGTGGTA
>BJCM01268001.1:4563-15406 GCA_018326385.1 Flaveria bidentis
ATTTTATAAAATAACACACTTTTGTTTGATATTACTTAACCAACTTAAATAATAAAACAACTAATTTCTCATGAACAAATTATCCATATAATGTTGTTCATTTACAAAGGCAACATTTTAGAAAACCCATTTTCTAAATTGGTGTCATTATTTATTTGTATGATCTTATCAACGAATAAATACTTATTGGTGTTTGTTTGGCTTGTTATTGGGTATGAACCGACTTGGATCATATTACACTAGCCACATCAATTTAATATGTATCTTGGGCAGATCAATTCCTTCAATTTCAGTTACTCAGTCAGTAAACTCAATTCACTCTGGTGAGACTGAGCTGATCTCACAAGCAAGCACTATCCCATTGTCATTCTCCAATCATGAAGAACCAGTTGCATCTAATCAAACAGAGCATGTATTGCACAACATGAACTTAGAAGCACAATCTCATCATGATAAGCTTGAACAATCACAAGATAAATGTTCAAGCTCAACAAGTGCAGATGCTCATACTGAGGAGGCAAAAGACGAAATTGCTGACATTCAAGAAGAAAAGAACAATGAGGAAGTTATTGCTTACAATGAAGGTGATCTGAGTGATAATGACATCCCTTTAAGCAAAAGTTATATGGTGGCATAGTACAACAAGCTTGTAGTGAAGTCCAACTTCAGAAAGCAAAGGATTAAGGAGCTGAAAGGAATAATTGCAGGAAAGGATGAAATGCTGATGCATCTAGAATCAAGAATCAAAAGCTTAAGAGAAGATGCCATGTGTAATAATGAAGTGATTGGTGCCCTTCTTCAACAAGACTCTGAGCTCAAAAAAGCAGTAAATAAAGAGAAAGATGAAAATGAGAAACTAACAGTGAAAATTGATCAAATAAATGACACTCTCTATGATCAATCAGCTCTGTTGAGAAGAAAAGAAGAAGAGATTGATGAGCTGAAGATGACGATATGTGCTCTTGAATAAAACCAACTAATGAAACCTGCTAAATCTTCTATGCAACTCATTCAATACTCAAGGAAGAGGAAGTATTTGGGCTCAACAAAGATTCAAGTAATCATTGTTGAAGATTCTCCTAAACGGTTATGTTGGCTTCAGGGACACAATTACAAGGCTCATGAGCTTAAAGGAAGAAGTGTTGCTGAACTAAGAAGAATGATGGAACATGTAATGCATGTTGAACTTGATACTGGAGTCAGATACAAAACTGAAGCTCCAAACCCATCATTTGAGCAACAAAGCAAAGTCTCTGCTGATCATATAACTGTTGAATCTAAAGATCAACACAAAGGCAAAGACAAACTGATCAGAGAACCAAGGGCAGTCATTCTTGGCAAAGTGTGGCCATTAGGGACAACTGTTAGTGAAATCACTGAACAGAAATCAAATTTCATAGAGCTATATGATCATATCATAACTCCTATTTCTAAAGAAGAGAACATGATTATGGCCTAGAAATTGATCCAGACTGGGATTGTGCAATTATCAAGAGAACCTCCAGAAGAATTCAATATTTCCAGGATATAGAGGTAGTGCTGAGACTTCATGAGAAAGACATCAAGGATCTATAGAATTTTACAATGTCTAACTATCCAATTCACTCAAGGGGAAGAGATTTCTCTGTGTTGGTGGAAAGTTAAAGACAAAATTCAAAGATGATGTGATTAGAGAAGCAAAAAGAGAGGATGTTGAGCACAAAAGAAGATTAGAGAAAAAGAAAAGATCAGGCACCAACTCATCCTCATTAGTTGATGATGAATTTCTAAGGAGAGTTGGTTGTTCTAATAGGAAAACAGCAGTCATCAAAGTCATTGGAGGAAATCAATACACTATTCCCATAACTAAGTGTGGATATGTTAAGAAAACAAAAGAAATGGTGCTACTAAGGAACGCTAATGGTAGGAATGGTGACAAAATAAGAATCTTCGACCCTATAGAGATCAAAATGCTTCATCCAAGCTACACATCATTCTTACATGATAAATTCTTCCCAAAGCTGAAACATGAAAAAGCTCAGAATGATTTATTCTTATACATTCATATGATACAAGTTGGGGATAAGTTGCATGCCAAAGCATACAAAAGAAGAAGATATAATGCTGGGATGCTGAAGGGAGCTAACATTGAAGATATATCAGAACTGAGAATCTCAGAAGAAGATGAGCTGGAGATTGTTAACAATCAATGTGTTGTGGAAACCCTCACCACTGAAGAAGATGTATCGGGGCTGAATTTTGAGACACTTCAAAGGATATGTAGAATGGAGATCAAGTACAAATACGATGATCAAAAGGACGAGTATCATATTTCAACAAGAAAATGGTTTCAAGATTAATGGAGCTTTCAGCTTTGAAGAGCTGATTACAAGTATCTAAGCCTTAGGGGGAGTATTGTTAGGTCTAGGATCAGTAGATCTAGTCCATTTTGTATAGGCTTAGTACTTGAATTAATATCTGTAATAAATGGTTGTAATTCATTATTGTGTACGCATTATATATATATATATAGGTTAACCCATTTATATGTGTGTTGATTTATGTATGGTTGCATGTACAAACATTATACTTGGTAAATTTCTAAAATTGACCAAGTGTAAGAAACATATACGGATGAACATTTTGTTCTTCTGTAGATATATTTCTTACAAGTAAAATGCATCCAAAGATCTGCGTATGAACAACCAGCATTGAGGATGAAAGAACAAGATTGCTTTGGAAGAACAAAACATCTACGGAAGAACAAGACATGCAGAAGAACAAAACATCTATGGAAGACACTATTCCTATGGAGTCCAAACACTTTTATAATACAAGTGTTACAAGTCAACAAGTCAACAAGGCAGTTATGCGAATCCCGAGAAATTGATGTTTCCTTAAGAGAAACAATTGAAATGCTAAGAGATCTAGTGTTTTCTATAACAGAAACATCATTGTCTATATAAATGTATCCTAGGTTTCGAATTATGTGTGGCTTCAACGACAACAACAATAGCAATATGAAAATTCCACAAACAGCAAACATCATATCAAATCTCACAATCAAAACATAGCAGCTGTCACATCATTTATCATCAAATTTAATATCATTCATTCATTATTTGTAATCGTTAACATGTTTTAATAAAATACATATTATTCATTAATTGTGTTTCTTTTAGTGTGTTTTTGAATCTTTATTGATATTGAATTTTACTACAATAGAATTAAACCAAGCCAACGTTGATTCCGCAAATGTTGACTTGTCTTCAACCGACACTAATAATTTATGATTGCAATCCTTGGATTCACACCCTTAACTTGGGTAAAATATCTTTTCTTTCTTTTTCTTCACTTTATTCTTCTTTCTTTGACTTAAAAAAATAACCAAGTGTTACAATATGTGCCAATCTTGATGTCTTGTAAGTGTCACGTATGGGTATAAAATGTGCCGACATGGTCAATCGGTCACCGATCACCAATATGCTATCATGCCCATGTGCAGTTCGGGGTAATTTAATTATGAAGTCCATGGATATGTGTTCCCATTTCCACATAGGAATATCGGGTTGTTAAAGTAATCCACTTGGACATTGATGTTCGGCTTTAACCTTCATATGCGTAAGGAACTTTTCTACATAAGTCGCTATGTCTTTCTTCATTCCATGCCACCAATATTGACCATGTAGGTCCATATACGTCTCATGAGAACCATGATGATTATAATAACGAGTTTGATGAGATTCGTTCGTGATAAAGGTACGAAGGTTATGACGATTTGGAACCCACATTCGATTTGCAAAATTCATCAACCTATTGGGTTTTGTTTCCAGTTAAGCTAGAAAATTGTGCTCAAATTCCTCTCTTATTCTTCCTTCTTGTTGAACTACTTCTTGAGCCTCTAAAATACTAGTCTCGATGTCAATTTTGATCCTCAAATTTTGTAATAGCATAATAGTCTCGATGACATCTAGACGGATCTCAGTATCAAATTCTCCCAAGGTATCAAACCATTGTCGCCAATCACGAATTTCTTGAAATGAGATTATCTTGTTATGAATCTTTCGACTTAGTGCATCGGCTACAATATTTGCCTTACCATGATGGTAACAAATGTCACAGTCGTAGTCACTAATCAACTCAACCCAATGACATTGTATCATATTGAGATCTTTTTTATTAAAAACATGTTGAAGGCTTTTGTGATCGGTGTAGACTATGCATTGTGTACCACAAAAGCAATGTCTCCAAATCTTCAAGGCGAAAACCACAACACCATGTTCGAGATCATGCATCATGTAATTCACCTCGTGGACATTTAATTGTCTTGATGCATATGCTAGGACCTTTCCTCATTGCATGAGAACACAACCAATGCCTTGATTAGATGCATCATAATACATGCTGAAATCATCGTTTCCATTGGGTAGGGTCAAGATAGGATCATTACACAACTTGTGTTTTAATGCTTCAAAGGCTTCCTCTTGCTCGGACTGCCACTAGAATGATTTATACTCTTGCTCGGACTGCTACTAGAATGGTTTATTCATTAAACCCCTTTGGAGGATTTTTCACCGAATGCTTTCAATGTATCCTTAGAAGGTAATGGAATACGAATACTCTTCTTGAAACAAATGATCTCGGCATGGTGTTTGGCTAACTAATCCATACTAATGATAACTTCAAAGCTTCCAAGTTTCATAGGAATAAGATCGATAAAGAAATCATGCGCGTCAAGACTCAAGATACAATCACAAATAACGATATCAACAGTGATTGATTCTCTATCGACGACTTTAATGGTGAGAGGTCTTTCTAGTTTCATATGTGGCTTAACAAGTATGGATTCGAACTCTAACGAAACAAAACTCTAATTGGCTCCAGAGTCAAATAGAATGTAGGCATAAGTATTATTAATAAGGTACATACATGTTCAGTTTTAAAGGTATTTAAGGATACAGGTAATGATGTGGCACAAAGCGTTCCCCTGATGATCATTGCATAAATGTTGAGGACCAACATAGGCCCTAGCCACAACCATTTGGGCCACAGGTGCAACCATAGGTACAAGTTATCTTTGCGGTGGTTTGGGTGTAACTACAGCATAGTTGCGAGCCGGTGTGAACTTACGTTTCTTGTTGTTATTGTTGTTGTAAGGCGGTTTGTTTTAGTCTCCTTGGCAGCTTTGGGGACTGGCTTCTCAATCTTTTTAGCATCCTTGACAGACATGGTGCGCGCTCGTATATGATTTTCGGTAAGTTGAGCGGTGATAGTTATGGCTTCCTCCAAAGTTGTGGGTCGACTACCCACCACAGCATCTTGGATTTTGGGTGGTACACCCTTGATGAACTTCTGGATGTTGCAAGGAACAAGTGACCAGGTTCCCCACAGTTGTAGCAAACATGATTTGAAACCATCACGACATTGTTTAGAGTCCGGTGACAAGTCGCCACTAAGTGTCCATATTTACCACAAAAAGTATAGATGTGGCACAGAGCATTCCCCTGATGGTGGTACTTAAAAACATTGCATAAAGGTTGAGGATCAGCATAGGCCCTAGCCACAACCATTTAGCCAACAGGTACAAGTTATCTTTGCGGTGGTTTGGGTATAGCCATGACATAGTTGCGAGCCGGTGTGAACTTACGCTTCTTGTTGTTATTGTTATTGTAAGAAGGTTTGGTTTTAGTCTCCTTGGCAGCTTCGAGGACCGACTTCTCAACCTTTTTAGCACCTTTGACAGACATGGTGCGCGCTCGTATGTGATTTTTGGTAAGTTGAGTGGTGATAGTTATGGCTTCCTTCAAAGTTGTGGGTCGACTACCCACCACATCATCTTTTATTTTGGGTGGTACTCCCTTGATGAACTTCTTGATGTTGCGAGGAATAGTGCCGACCATATGGGGCAACAGAATGCTCAACTCGTGATTCCTAGTTGAGTAGGCCAAATGATCACCACCATCTTCCTTGAGGTTCCAAAATATTTCCTCCAGCTTTTTCAATTGAATTCATGGGCAAAAAATTGTAATAGCAATGTTCTTAAACTCATCCCAGATTAGTGCTAACACAACATGAGCACAGTAGGACCGGGGAAGGGTATGCACTTAAAAAACCACAACCCAATGAGGAGTGTTGCTAAGAACACCTAACTGATCAAATAGTGAAAATGGTTAACCTCTTGTAAAGATACTAAGAACACAAGTAAATACGAGACAAAACAAGATAGCAAAATACACAAGGAGTTGGTTTTTAAGATTGCAGTATATTGCTTTCTCAAGTTCTATTACAAATGTTACAAAGCATACTAGAAATTTACAAGTACTTGAGATACATGTACTACATCCTACAGATGGCCATACTTTGAAGGCAAGCTGGATACAATTGACTAGACACAAACAAAATCAATTGTAGAGTCAAAACACAGATTGCCTTTTGACTAGTGACTATGACATGCCATAGCTCACATCCCAATATATTACAAAAAAGATAAAGTACATAATGTAGAAAGTTACAAACTCAACACCTCAATGTACAATTACTAAAAGCATGGACTTTTTCAGCAACTTATGTAAGTTGGTGACTTCACGGAGTTGCACCGGAAAGGGGTCCACCTTTATGTAAAGTACATCAGATAAAGCATGTATCCTAAAAGTCTTCGGAAGAAATTTGTCTTCTAGTGTTGCTTCGGAAGACTTTGTCTTTGAAGCTTTAGAAGACTTCATCTTTGGTTTTGGAAATATTGGTCTTGGCTTCAGAATATTTCACACTTAAAATATTTCTGTTGCTGGTGTGAAACTTCCGAAGCATTCTTCTTCAGTAAACTTGTGCATGCATACACGAGACTTTGAGTATTTGAGTTGCATCAACCTTTACCTTTAATACTTACAAACTCCCCCTAGGCTGATGCTACCAAAACACTTTGAAGACTTCAGATATTAACAATCCTCATTATGATGATGACCATCCCTTGCTTCATGAGATGATTAGGATCACTCAGACTCTCAAATTGTCTTGTCATGTTAAAGAGATCATGCAGAGGTAGATTAAACATATCTTGCCATGTGTAGACATTCTCAATGCTTTGATCTCTAATGACATGCCACCTTTCTGGACTTTTGGTTTATGTCCAAGACAGGATGGCTCTTCCTATTGCTAGAAGAGCTATTTGAATGGGTGATGATGGAGCATCTCGTAGCTGCACATCCTTAAGATGTTCTGACTCATCCTGAGGTTTTGAAAAGGATGCTTCTTTCTTCTTCTTCTTTGGCTTTGGTTTTGAAGCCATCCTTTTTCTTCTTTTTATTCCTTTTAACTGAGAAGACTGGCCTGCAGCACATGGTTGATCTTCTTTATATTTCTTAGTTGGGTCTTCCTCCCTCATAGGTTCAGAATGAGAAGGAGTTTGACCTTGCTGTGGATCAGAAGATGAAGCTTGCTAAGTCTCAACAAGAGGTTCAGGTTATGTTGTCTCTGGATGTACAACCTTAACCTCCACTTCAGGTGGAGCTTGACTTGGAGGGGAGTGTAAGTCTATTAGCTCTCCGCTCTTGATCTTCTGCTTGATTACCCTGATATGCTCATCCATAGTGGATAGAGACATAGGGCCAAGTCTCCTTCCACAGAATCCATACAGCTTCAAGAAGCTCATCATCCTCTGCCTATCTATACACTTCTTCATACTTTTCTAGATGATGGCTCTTGACTTTGCAGCATCTTCCCTTAGCTTCCTTTTAGTGATCTTTCTTTCCTTGACAATCTCAGGTTCATGTTGTTTGAGGTAGTCAAAACTCAATATAGTCATAGGATAAGGGAAGAAGTACAACAGCCTGATAAAGGCTAGTGGCACTCAGGTAGTTGATAATTTTGATCCTATCTTCTTCTTTGTCTACCTAAGGTTCTTGTTGAACCGCATCCTTTTGTGTAGGACTTTCTTGAACAGGGGAGAGATTAGACACATGCTTCTATAATATTTACTTTCTTCTTTCTTCTTTGATTTGAATTAGTAGCTCTGCATCTTCTACCTCCTTTCTCTCCTTTGACACTTCCATGTCAACCAGTTCATTTAATTCTTCTAAGTAGAGAGAAAAGACATTATCAATGTCATAGTTCCTGGTGTACAAGTAATTGATCCTGACTGCCTGTAACTCATCACTCATAGTTCCATGAGTCTTGTACACCAAGTAAAGGAACTTTCTCCCCTTAGCTTCCTTTTCCTCTCTCTCTCTCTCTCTCTCCTCCTTCTCAATCTCCTCAGAAGTCTTCTTTCTTTTCCTTTTGTTACTCACAGACCTTTGTGACTTAGGATGGAGAGAGCTTTGGCCTTCATTGCTTGGTGTAGCTTCCAAGCTCTAGCCAGTGAGAGGTTGAGATGCATCTTCACCAGTAGGTGTCTCAAAAAGGGTATGAATCTCTGCAGCAGTTGATGATGAGACAAGGCTCTCAGGTTCTGCCACTGGGCCTTCAGTCAAGGTTTCCCCTAAGACGATAATCTTAGAGTCTGCCTCAATATCCAGTTGACCAATATCCAGCTTGTCTTGATTGGATATGGTTGACAAGTAGCATGTTGACTAGATCCAAACTTTCATAGAAGTTTAGGGTCTAAAAAATGAAGACCTCTTGCTATCCTTGAAGTCTAAGAATGATGAGGGCTCTTTTGTTGTCTTCATACATCCACCCAATAATGTGATTTAAAGTTGGTGGAGATGACATTGCCCTTGGTATTCCTTCCTTAAATAGACTCTGAATGTAGGAGTCTATGGAGTGCACATCAATTTGAACTTGAGGAAGCTGCTGAGTACGTGCAATTGCAAATGAGGATGGTGAGTCCTCAAGGTCCATACTCCTGAAGAACTCCCAGGTTTTGTGACTGTAATTACTTTCTCCCCTATTTTGGTAGCATCATCCTCTTGCAAAGGTGAGCTAGGAGTTAGGTCAATCACACTCATAGGTTCTTGGGTTCTTGGTTGAGCTCTTCTTAAAAGTCTCCCAACTAGTTGTTCCCTTAGATAAGTGATCTCAAGTTGCTGATCATTGACCCTGTTTTGCAAAGTATTCACTTGAGATTCAAGATGACTAACCTTCGAGACTAAATAGGTGCATGTTTGTGATCATTTTTGCACCTTTAGTATCAGATTCCCCTTATCTTCATGAGAAGAATAATTGGGAATGAGATGATTGGACCTGAGTCCTCTCTCTCATTAGCAGCTTAAGGTTCTTGGTTGTTGGAGTTCCTCTGCTCACTGGCAGCCTCAGTTGAGGTGTCAATAGGCTGGGTTGCCATGGTTGAGGTCTTAATGATAGAATCACTTGCAGAATTGAGAGCCTCTTCTATATGGACATCTTGAACAGGTTCAGAAAGTGTCCACATCAGTAATGAGTGACTAATGTTGGCAAGATATAGGAGACTTTGGAGCACTCATCTTTTTTTGAGTAGTGCAAAAGAAAAGAGAGAGATTTGGTACTCACCGAAACCTAAATCTTCATCAAAATAGAAGTCAAGATTGGGAATGGGCTGGTTTAAATCTAAAGGCTGGGGATGGTAGCTGCCCTAGAAGGTTATTCACTTGAGTGTTGAGACTCAGAGTGAAGGCTTAAGGCAGTTGGGCTAATGAGCTCATCAGGCTGAGCATGAGGAACCTTAGCACTGATCTTTGATGTAACAAGAGTGGTTTGCTCCACATGGGAAGTGGGAGCTCTAGTTTCCACTTCCTCCTGAATGGGTGAGTATATAGAGGCCTACACAGACTTACTAGTATGAGCAAGGGTTTGTTTGAATTTTTTGTGGTAGGTAAGGATGATTTGTGGTTGTTGAGGTGGTTAAGATGTAGAAGGTGTGGGTTAAACACTAGCTTGTGCTGCTAGGTTGTCACCTTGAGCAATAAGCTCTAACATTTTTGGGACAAGGGCTATTTCTACCCCAGAGAAGCCAACATTGGGTTTTCTTAAGATTTTAAAGATGTCGGGCTTCATTTGTCCCAATTTAAGAATATTACATGTTCCCCTAAACTATGAGCCCGGTTCACAATTAAGAATGTGTTGAATATATCTAGGGAACATGTAGTATTCTAAGGAGTCCAAGTTTGCAAGTAAACTTGTATAAACAAACTGATAGGATCAATTGAGACAATCTATAATGATTTATGTAAACAATTCAATAGAAACACAAACAATTGTAATCAATTCAAGCAATATCAACAAATTCACAGTTCATTGATATAGCTAAGACAATTACAAGACTAAGAAAGCAGTTCACAATTCTCAACAAACTCTTAACAACTACTTAGCAACAACCTCCTAACTAACTCTCTAGTCTAAGCTATTTATACTAGCAACTAAGAAACTAACAATTTACAAAACTAGTCCCTATACTAGTACAAAGTATAAAATATTACAATAAAAGACTAAATGTTAATCTTCCAAGGGTTCTAACAATACTCCCCCTAAGATTTACATTGTCTTCAGTCTTCAATATTTGTCTTTAATCTTCAATCTTTCATCTTCAATCTTTTATCAACATGCTCATTCATAGTTCTTTCATTGCTTGAAGATTGGTGTGTCTCAGCTTCATCACCATCATTATTATCATCATCAGAACTTGATGAAGTGTCATTTTCTGTAGGATTCTTTATGCCCAAGACACATAGAATATTGATGCGGTTAGTACGTTGTGATCCAAGTCGGGTTATACCCAATAAAAAGCTTAGCAAACACCAATTGGTATTTAATTGATGATATGATCATTCAATCAAATATCTACACCAATTTAGAAAATGGGTTTTCTAAATAAATTGCATATGTGTTGTAACAACTTATTAGGATATTTTGTTCCATTATATTATTTGTTATGTTATTTAAGTTAGTTAAT
>BJCM01268003.1:4584-19545 GCA_018326385.1 Flaveria bidentis
GATAGAATGGAGCAAGAGTCCGGAAAGGATAAAGATAAGGCCCAAGCCACAGATGCTGAAGTGAACATCAAAAAGGCAGAATGGGCAGCATGATTTGAAGAGATAAGAGCCCAACGCAGCGCTTCAACGTCAACTGTCTACACCAAACTGTATAAGGTCAAGAAACATCAAAAGGTGGCAGGCAGGATCATAGCGTGGGCACATTTTGAGGACCTCAACGTTTATGCAGTTAAACGTGAGAAGGGAATTGAGTACTTCAGGTTCCCACATGACCTGAAGACTCTTCAAGGTTTTGAGCTTAACCAGTTAGCAAAGTTAAAATTGCTATACGCTGACCCTCGTAAGATGTCAGGCTGGTTTAAAGCAGCCATAAAGAGGGATTACCACACGAGATGGTCAACTTCAAACCTCAACAACCAACGAGGTACATCAGAAGATCTGAGATTGACGCCATAACTGGCAAACCAAAAGTAGTGTTGAAGTGGAGTTCACCACGTACAATGTCAAAGATCCCACTACGTTAGATGCCACATGACTTCACTCCACACTTCAAATGGTAGTACTACGATTGGCCACTATTCTACGACTCACAGGATATTGTACAAGCTTTACAGTTCCAGAAAGTGATACGACTCTAGCATGCCACTTACATCGAATGGCTTATCGATGTTCCTTCTCCTAACATGCCACTTACAACAGAAAGTAGTAGGAACGAGACTACTACTAGCATCGCATTCAAATAATAGATGCACGAATTTTAAATTACCAGAAACGTACCTGACGTCAAGTCGAAGTCCGCTCTAGCCTCCTCTCGATCATGGCAAAAGATATAGCCTTCACCCTCTGTTCACTTTCTTCGCACCGGAGCTTCCTGCCTTCGACTTCTTACAATCCCTGCTCAAGTGTCCGGTCTCCCCACAGTCGTAGCACTTAGCCGTGCGGCAATCCCTCGCCCTGTGGCCTTCCTTCCCACACTAGAAATAGACGTTCAGTCCCCACTTGCATTCCCCCTCATGGCCTCTACCACACTTTTTACATACTTCTCCTTTTCCTTCTATTCCCCTCCGATCATCGTCCCTCGATACCGTACCTTCATACAGAAATCCACCATCATTGTCTCGCCTTCCTTTCCCCTTCTTAACATAGGCTCGCTCCTCCCCTTCGTCTGTCATCGACATCGCCACCCGCTCATCGTACAACCTTCCCGCCAGGTCAACTGCCGACCTAAATGTGCTCGGCAGGGCAGCGATCATGTGCCTACGGATGTTCGCTGGCAAGCCCTACATATACCTCTTGATCTTTTGCGAAATAGCTGTCACTTGATTCGGCACTAGCCGTGCCATTTCGTTGAATTTGGTGGTGTACTGTTGGTGCGTCATCATTCCCGCCTCCAGCTGCAGGAACTCTCTTTCAACTTTTTCCATCTCATGATGAGGACAGAACTCCTCAATCACCAGCATTTTCAACTCTGGCCATCTCATCCTCCCGATAGCCTTGTTTCCCTCAACTTGGACTTGTTGTCCCACCGGCACAAAGCTGAGTCCACGAAAGAATGGGTAGCAAATTTTACTTTCTGATCTTCTCCGCACTCGTTGATATTTAGAACAGCCCCTATATTCCTCACCCATCGGTGAGCTCAAGACATATTACATTAAGATCAGAATCTAGGTACATATATGTATCAATAGAGTGCTAATTTGCGAGCCTCGATGAGAGAGGCGGTTGCGGAGGAAGTGCATCAGGCCATGCAGACGATCCTACCGTCTGTAGTGATAGAAGTGATAAAGGTTGTTAGAGATGGGGAGAGACAGGAAAAGGGTAGACCTTCGGGCGAAAGAAGACGACCTGAGATTGAAACGGTTTTCTTCGATTACGAAGATGAAGAAGAGGAAGAACCTGCGCCGGAGGCGGCACGAGGCTGTAACTATGGGGCGTCTCAACGATGCAAGCCCCCAACTTTTAATGGTAATGGCACTGCTGCTGCTATCTTGCACTTATGTAATATTGGGTACTTAATGAAATGAGAATATTTGTTTGTGATTTTTCTTGTTTAATATTTCATAAATGAGTTGATTAACGCATATTGACTTTATTATATAGGTTTGTGGTTGATTGTTTTAATATAAATAACATTATTATGTTTAATACATTCAAACTTAACAACATGAAGTCATCATGCGAATGGCCCATGCTAATGGACCATACGCATGAACAACTTCATGCGAATGACTCAGTCGCACAACTGAAACCAAGAGACTGGATCAGTCGTATGATTGTCACATAAGATTGGTTCAGTCGCACGACTGAACACTCAGTCGGGCGAATGGACCAATCGTATAACTCAATCGCACGACTGAACATGCTAATGGTTCAGTCGCCCGAATGAGCAACCCTAACCTATAAATACCACCTAATTCATGGAAAAACGTAAGCATTGAATCTACTTCGACTCTAGACGTACCCTAGCCGTCCAGAAGTCTCTAAGTTCGTACTCCAAGTTCATAGAACGTTGTAGATCGATTCTTGACGTTAGATTCAATACATTATTGTGTCTATGTGTGTTATCACTGATTGGATCGCCAATCAAATAAGATTCCGCACTATTTGGTTTGGTTTAACACATTAATGAGTTGGTTTTTCGTTCAAATACCAGATCCTAACACACTCTCATCAACGCCCTCCGGATGAGGGGTCTCGGGTTCTTCATGAACTACTCTTTCAGCCCTAGACCTTCCTCTTGTGACCCGTGGTTCAGCACCAGTCCACCGCCACCTCCACCTTGTGAAGCTTTCGAAGATCTACCACCGGCCATCACACGCACACTGAAATATTCAAACACCAACACGGTCATTCAAGGGAACAGCTCAGTTTATGTCAAGTATAGTAAATCCCTAATTACAATGGCCAGTTGTGATTAGCCACTTACTTTACTCTTTATACCCCGAGCATTACCTGTCTTGACTACATCAGTATCTAAATCTATCAGCAACACATAAACCACATAACATGCGCACGTAATACCGGTTAACTTACTAAAATACCTGATGGCATGCAGCTACTCAGATTGGCATCCTATTTCCTTTCCGTCCCATTCTCAGTTTAAGTTAAGGTTTATTTTGAAAATTTACCCATTTCACTTAAACTTTGGCTCTGATACCAACGTGCAAGGCCCCGTTCCCGGAACGCTTACAACTGGTCAATCATCGCACTCAAAACATAATTTTCATCGTCTTTCATAAAAACGTCGCAGCGGAAAGATTTAAAACAATATCTCTTTTAAATATAATAGCTTTTGCAAACAATACTTCATTATCAAATTACAAAATTCATGTTACATTCATTACAAAAGCCTTATAATAATGGATGCCAATCCAAAAGAGCTGAGTAGCCACCCCGTGTCATCCTCAGCAACATACCTGCCAACTGGAAACACATCAAAGTCAGTGTTGCTGAGTGAGTTCTAGTTCTATAATAAAACATACTTTTCTTTTGTAAAAACGTTATTTACTTTCTTTCAAAATCATACAGTACTTTACATTCGCTCGTGATCATACATCCTACGTATACATCGATAATATAATTATTATCTTCCATTAAATTCGTTAACTTTCGTTCATTCATCGCACATCATTATCGTTCATTTCTCATCTAAATCTCGTCAAGCTTTACCCTCCTCATGGCACACAACCACGATTACTGAGATTGAATGACAAGGATCCCGTTTCGTTCTTTATGATGATATTTCGTTAACGTTCATTTCGTACGTTCGTTCTTTCCATCATTACATTTCTCATTCATCAACTCACGCCATACTCCCGACTCATGTTCGAAGACTGACACAGCACCGGAGTACGCGATTCGTTTCTTTTTCATCTCATCTCAGTCTCACGCACTACTCTCGACTCATGTCCGAAGACTGATACTGTGTCGGGGCCTGTACACAAACCCCGACTCATGTCCGAAGACTGACACAGTACCGGAGTACGCGATCCTCTTGTCATTCATCCGGATCCTGTCTCATGCAATACCCCCGAATCATGTCCGAAGACTGATACTGTGCCGGGGCCTGTAACCAAACCCCCGACTCATGTCCGAAGACTGACACAGTACCGGAGTACGCAACAAGGACCTATTTCGAGTCTGTTGCGACACAAAGTTGCTCACCTCATACATATGCTTGCAAGCCTTTCATTATTTCATTCATTCATTAATGCATGCATTCATTCATTACGTTTCTCTTTTCATTATTTTTCACTTTACGTTACATAATACTTTCATTTCATTCATCAACGTTCAACGCAAAGCCATGGAAAGATAAACATACATAATAATAATAAGAAACATTAAACATACAACATCAATCACACAAAGCAACATCGCACCCTATAACATACATCATGCATAACATACAACATGCACAATCACACGACGTGCATCACAACACATAAAATCATACGGCATCACACGTCATCATGCATCACATCATCATCATCAACTCAACATCATACATCATCTTACATCATTCATACCCATCACATCATCCTCAACCCCGAAGGTCCGAGTCTACGTCCGGACTTCTTGAAAGTCCGACAATACTATGGTCATTCGGGCATATGGACCCTATTCGGTCGCACGGTCTTCCATGCGTATGAAAACACTCAGGCGAATGGACCTTCAATCGCATAGCCTCCAATCGCATGCTTCCCAAGCGAATGGACCTCAGTCGCATAACATCCGGGCGTATGGACCTCAGTCGCATGACCTTCATGCGAATGGCCCTCAGTCGCACACCTTTCGTGCATATGAACCTCAATCGCACCACTTACATGTGTATGGACTCCAGTCGCATGACCTTCATCCGCATTTCCTTCAGTTGCATGGCCTTCATTTTCATTTCCTTAAGTCGCATTGGCCTTCATCCGCATTTCCTTCAGTCACATAGGCCTCATGCATATAAGCCCCAGTCGCACGAATGAACCTCAGTCGCATCTCTTTCGTGCGTATGAACCCCGATCGCATGCCCATCGGCCGTATGGCCTCCAATCGCACTCCAATCAGTCACCTAGCCCTAGCTGATGCAGAATGCTGTTCATCCCGACTGCAGCCGACAGTTTTCGGCCTCCAACCTCTTCCAAACTTATTTTAAGCTCAAATCACCGATTCTAAGCCTTAGGGAAACATACCACGACCTCATTCAAACATAACAAAGCAATAAATCAAGCCCCAAACGAATCATACACATACACATACGCATAAAAACGAATCTTACGATTAACATTCTACACAAGCCGAGCTCAAGCCGAACTCAAACACTTTTACACAAGACGAACTTGAGCCTTACGACTATACACCCTATTTAACGGTCCTGGTAACATTCAAATAATCATGTATTCTAACAAATAATCAATTAAATAAAGTAAATAATATAATCTAGAAATCTACTAATCTATAATCTACTGATTAATCTATCAAATAATCAGTTAATAAGATAAATAAATTAGTTATTCAAACTAGTTTTTTTATT
Organism: Flaveria bidentis; assembly: GCA_018326385.1. Lineage (NCBI taxonomy): Eukaryota > Viridiplantae > Streptophyta > Magnoliopsida > Asterales > Asteraceae > Flaveria > Flaveria bidentis. Next base: position 10,109 of record BJCM01268003.1, read on the forward strand.
TGTTAGTAATTTGTGTGGTGATTTCATAATAATTGGGTTTGTATCAAGATTTATTAAAAGTTGTATAAACTTTTTTTTTAGGGTTTGACTTTTAATCTTATATTAATTTAGGTTTTTTTAAATTTGAGAGGTATCCAAATATTTGTTTAGGGATAGATGTAGTTTAGGGTTAGCCTGGGGCTCTGGGCTATCCTTTGGCTCCAAGCAAGTCCGTCCTATTTGTAGGTATTTTGAGTAAGAAAAATTGTGTTTAGTGTTAGGCAAGTGAAAACAATTCTCTTTTACAACCGGGAGGTTGAGTTGAAGAAACCGGGAGGTTGAGTTGAAGAAGCTATGACAAAACAAGTTGTTACAAAATCAGTCCAGTGAGAATAAATTTATTTCACAGGGTGTGCATTCCGTTTCTCCCTAAACATAACACGTAGTCTTATAAAACACAATTAAAATTGATTCATTGTACACCACTTGATATACATTTGAGAAAATTATAGTTTTAGTGCACAAAGGTAAGCATATAGAAGGCAATAAAAATCAAGTCATCATACACCACTTCGCATACATTATATTAAATTATTACGTGTATAGAAACTTATGTGTTTATACGGGTGATTGTATTATATCTAAGAGTAAAAATATTTTGTTGTTAAAATAAAGAAATATAATAAAAATAGAAAAAAATCACATTAGAAGTTGTTCACCACCTTAAAACATATCATATGGTGTCCTTAAATATTTAACAACTTTCTCAAAAACGTAAAAAAGGCCCTAACTAAACGTGAATAAAATTATATATTTGCTTACTAGTAGCTTGAATGATACATAAATAAATTTCCCTTTTTTTGACTTTCAACATCCCTACAATAAATCGAGCATTGAATTTATCGACAGCATGACAAACATCTAAACCCAATATATCTTTGACTTTTATAAAATAAAAAAAAAATCTATATAATTTAAGTGTATACGCGTTTACCCCTTTACACGTTAAAATAAAAAAAGAAACTAAAATAACTTACATACTTAGCTGTATCCCAGTCACTCCATCGAAGAACAAAAATTAAAATTCCATCAGACGAATTTACAATTATTTTTAAGGGCAAGGGGAACATTGACTTTCTTAGGGTCAAAGGCAACAGCACATTCAATCCGATTGAAGAACTTGGGTTTGACGAGTTTACCCAAAACATAGGCTCGTGATCGGACCACGAAGCTCAGCCTCAACGGCACCGGAGCCGTTGGTATCCCCTTCGAGCTCTTCAGCCCCTGCCCGCTTCCGTATAACGGGATCTTATCCCCCTTCACCCACACCGTCACCAGTCGTTGACTCTTTCTCGACTGATAGAACTTCTTCATCTACAATATCAAAAACATCGGTTTGAGTTTGAGTAAAAGACACATTCGAATTAAAATTAACTCTTAAAATTAAAAAAACGTAGTCTTTTAATAACCAAATAAAATGTTATCAAACATACTTTAGAAATACGTAATTGTCATGAAAAAGTGTAAATTAATCAAGTTGGCTAGCAAAATACTTAGGATTAAGTCATAAAAATATCGAATTGAGCCGAGCTTAAACAAAACCTAAGCTCAAGCTTACATTGTAGCTCGAGCTTATATTATAGCTAATGACCTTGAGTTTTAATCTGAACCGCCTCGAGAGCCTAAAAAGCTTTTTTATTATATAAATTTATTTAAATATCAAATACATTTATATTAGTATACATTTACTATCATACTATTATTAAGATAAAAATAATTAAATAAAATAATATATATTAGATTATATTTAAAAAGGATAAAAATAATTAAATAATATATATTAGATTATATATAAAAAGTATGATTACCGATAAATATAAAAATTAATAATTTAATTATAAACAAGTTCGACCCGAGTTTGAAAATTTTCTGAGTCTAAACGAGCTCAAGTTCGGCTCGACTCAATATTGAAGTTTTAGGGTGATTGAGGTGTTGGTTTTAAGGTACTTACAGTGCCGGAACCAACTGCAATTTGCGATAACGAAAGATCAAGCGGTGTAGATATGACGTGAACTCCGAAGAACGTCGCTGTATTACGAAAAACGAATTTGACGGTGGAGTTCATCGACACCATATCAGTAGCAACTCCAGTGTGATCAGAACCAGCTTGAACCACAAATCTCTCAAACGTAATACTCTGAAACACAAATTCACACCCACAAACGCATTAATTCAACTCACAAACCTCAAACAAACGCATAATTCACTCGTAACCGATCAGAATCCACAACTTACCCTCATGGTGACCGTAGGTTTTTGGGGCTTACTAGCACCGTACAAAATCAACGCGAATACAGTGAACAACAGCACGAAACAAATCACAAACCCCAACACATAACACCGACGAGGTATCGATTTCTCCGATTCATCGTCATCAAGAAGCCCCTCTTCTTCAATCGAATTGAACTGTTTGTCCCAGGGCTTCGCAAACCGCTTCATGGCGACGTCGTTGGAGGATATCTTGCCGGAGAATCGGGTGGATGAGGACTCGCGGGAGTGGCGACCGCCGTAGGGGTGGGAGTGCGGCGGCGATGCGGTGGGGCTGAGCAACGCCGGAGTTGAGTGGTACGAGAGGGCGGTGGTGTTCTTTTCGCCGTCGTGGGAGTCGCGTGAGGGGCTCTGGACGTAGTAGACGGGGCGGCGGGGTGGCGATCGCGGCGGAGATGAGGCGGTGAGGCTGGTGGCGTCGGAATCGGTCTTTGAGTGCTGCATATTGGCGTTTTGGGTTGCTTAGTGTGGGAGATGAAGGGGTGGAGTTATTGTAGTGGGAGAATGAGGTTCTGTTTATAATTATATATTGTTGTTGTTATTGTTTTTTGTGTGTTGTGTTGTGATGTGGTGATGATGATGGAGCCAAGGGGGTTGAAGTGAAGGTTCCTACAGCCAAAGTACAGTTGGCGAAATGTGGAAAAAGTTGGAGGTTAGGATGTATCTATTCACATGTTATGAAATGGACTAAGCAATCGGGTTTACTATGGAGTAAATATTAGCCAAGGCAGCAAAGCTAAACGAGTTCGAAAACATAGAGGTTGTTTGGTTAGTGTTAAACAAATAAAATGTCTGAATCAATAAAATGTCAACTATTAAGTTTTGAATTATGAAGATGTCTAAACTATTAAGAACTAGTATATCGTTTAACTATTCAAATGCAAATGTCTAACCAATTCAAACAAAAGGTTTTAATCATTCAGCATTAGACCTTTTAATCATTCAGCACTAGTATAATGCTTAACCATTCAAACATCTGAATCATTAAAAAACTGATTAAGAGGTTGTCAAACAACCCCTTAGACCAAATGTAACGAGGCATTACAAGCGTTAAAGGGTGTTATAATGTTTCAAATTGTCCTTACACTATCTTAAAGGATGTTATAGAGGGGCTATAAGTTATGAGCGTTTTCATCATAATTTCTCAAAATCTTATAATGATTGATGACATTAACGAATATTAACCATTACATTATTGAGTGGGCCTTGTGTAAAATTTAAGGGTGTTTAGTTCGAAAAAAGTTTTGACAGAAATTTAAACTCTAATTGTAGTGAAATTTTGTTAAAATTGTTGATGTATTTTATTGGTAAATATTTAAGTAGAATTAGAATGTGTAATGATCCAATGACCTTGTTCAATTTGAAATATTGATTTAGGTTAGGATAGATAATTTTTAATATTCAATAGGTTAAAAAGATGAAAGATTATGCTTATTTTAAGAAACGTAATAGATAAAAATATAAAAATTATAATTGTAATTATAATATAATGGATGAAAACAACATAAATAATTAAATTTAAACATGGTCAACTCTCCAAGTTTTAATCAAAGTCCTCTCGCTAATTTCTTTTTCTATCAATTCCACCTTTCCTTTTTTCCTTGTTCACGTCCCTTTCGACATCGTCTACATTTCCTTGAGCTCAATATTTCCGTTTATCAGCCTTCTACGTTCACACGCTCCGTACGTGACGAACTACTTTTAGGATTTAACTAGAGGGTCATTCGATGGATAGTGAACATGATATTTTTTTAATTAAAAAAATTATAATATTATACTTAAATTTTTAAAAAAATGTTTGTTTTTATAATATAATTTTTGAAAAAGAAAGATTCAATATTTAAAAAATTTATAATCATTTAAACATGATAAAGAAGTTGGTTATCAAATATATAGTTTATTGTTTAAATAGTTTAGCTTTCAACGATTATATCATATGTTACACAAATTGTTATTACATTAAAGAAAATTACTTTTTGTCATCATCAAATGTATTATAATATTTTATACATATGCTATACCAATGGCGTACACATGGGTAGCCTTCGCTACCCCTCAATTTGTTACGGGTAGTGTAAAATTTTTTTATGGTTTTATGTAAAATAAAAGTTATAGTTTTACGTTACCCCTAAAAAGAAAATACGTTACACCTAAAAAAAATTTAACTCAACACTTCATAAAAAAATTTAAATTTTATAAATAAAAGTCTAATAATTATAATAACCCATACATTCTATAAAAAACATAAATAATCATTACCCATTATCAAATAACATAAATACCAAAATACCCATTACCCAACCCATATAATGATAAGCCCAAAATTAAAAATTATATATATACTAATTATTTGTTGACTGGGTTAGTGAGATTGAGATTCTCACTTAGGATCGAATATTATAATCAAGTCAAAGATTGAATGACGGAAACAAACAATCAATAAACATTGAATGCAAGAATATACTCATAAATGCTTTTGTATATATTGATGAAGGTGATTGATTACAGTAAATGCTAATGTTTTTGCAAGAACAATAATAATGCACCTAGAGAATATAAGACAAAAGATATTCTAATTGTCTATCAACCGTCACCTCATATACGAAGTTTTCTATTTTATTTATAGGCAGACAATATGCCTTTTACAAAATGACTAAACTACTCCTGACCTAATACATCAGAACTAATCTAAGTCTTGATCCGTAGTACATCTTGTTCATCCGCATTAGCAAATGCGGATGAGTTGACTTGATCAACATTTCATTACTTGATCTTCCGCATTAGTATGTTGGTCATCCGCATTGGTTAATGCGGATGAACACCTTCTGCGCATTTGTCTGGTCATCCGCATTGGCAAATGCGGATGAACAAAATCTTGTCCGCATTTCGTCTGGTCTTCCGCATTTGTTAATGCGGAAGAACAAATACTTGTCCGCATTTGTTTTTTGCCTTCCGCATTAACAAATACGGTAAGACAATACTTATTATTCTACTACAGGATCTTCATCCACATTACTTCTTTGACTTGTGGGAATCCAGCAGAGCGACCATCAACTCACCCATTGAATTGACATGTATAATCCTTCCAGGGTCCAACAATACTCCCCCTAACGATTATACAGCCTATGTTCTTCAATGTTTGGGTAGTGATTGAGGTTGTGATGATTCTGCTAGGTCTTATGATGGTGTAAAAGGTGCTGCTTGAGCTGGATTCAAAATTGCCTTTATCATGTTGACAAAGTCTTGAGCTTCTGGCATCTTTTCCCTGCTTAGTACATGGATCTTCATTTTGATCATATTGTGAACGGCTTCTAGTGGTAGTTTCTTAAATGAAACTGGTTCCCGAATAGACACTATAGATAGCCTATCCCTGTGAATTAAAAGAGCACCATCTACATCAACTTCTAGTTTGACAATATTGCCTAACTGTAGAGGTGTCTTCTTCTTCTTTCTTTTCTCCCTCTTGGCACTGATCTGATCATATGCCATCTTTAATATTTTGATGCACTTTAGAAAGAAATGCAGATCTTCTTCACCCAATTTGTTTGATATCTCTTTGAAGTGCCTTATGTATATCTAATGAATATAGGATTGATACAATAATCTCACTTCATACCCACTGAATAGTCTAATTTCTACACCTTCTTTACCTCCCCACTTCCTCTCAATCACCAATTCATAGGTCTTCTTATCATAATAAACATTTGAGATTGGTAATGAGGAATGAGTTCCAACCACCATTTTTCTTTTCAATGATTCTGTAGGTTTCATTTTTAGTTCTGGAAACACTACTTCTTCTGCTGGTTTTGTCTGTTTTATCTCTAGAGGGTTCTTGAATGATTTGTCTTTTATCATGCATATGGCTTTCAATGAATTGAAGTTGTTGGTTCTCTTGAACATTTTAAGTATACCTTCAAATTCATACCCTTTGAACATGGCATTATAGTTGATCATTTCTAGATTAGCCAGTTCTTTCAAGTCATGAATCTCAAGGGCATTTACTAGAGCAGAGTACTCTGTAAAAATTGCACCAATCCTAAGATTCTTTTAACCATGAACATATTCCATGAACTATCATACTTCCGGGCAATGATTTTCTGGTCATTTTGCCTTTGGAAGTAAATACACCTCTAATCATCTCAGCAGTGGTTAACCCTTCCTGAAGTTTCAGTTGGGAGGGTTTAGCAAACCACTCTGGATATTTGTGAAGAACAGGTACCAGATAGTCTTGATCTTTATGTGTAAGTTACATGTCTTATGCAGAGACTCTTGATCTTGGCTTTTGTTGATGATTTCTTCTTCTAACCTCTTTAGCCTTTCTTTCTTTTCATTGATTAATCTGAGTATGGCAGCTCTCAATGAGTTCGTTTTAATGTTTCTTAATTTCCTTTTAGTGAAGCCTTGACTGGTGAGGTAATCCTTCATTTCCCTATCAGTCATTTTATAGGGATCAGGATGTAGAGGTTCAGGAGTTGAAGATGGCTTCTTCATGACAGACAACTTTAACTTGTGAGCTTTGGGTGCAATAGACTTCTCATAATCTGTTTCAACCATGGGGTCCAGCAATTGGTTGACTTTCTCTTCTTCTGCTTTCATTACCTCATATGTCATGCTAAATACTTCATCAGCATCATACCCATGATTGATCAAGAACATGGCTTTTATCATAAGGTCATCTGTTTATGCCTTTACCACCATTTCATCCATAGATTTTTCTTTTTGCACAGGACTATCCACATCTACAGCCTTTTCAGCATCATATCCTCCTTCTATTTCTCCTTCTTCCAAATTAATAAAATCAGCTTGTATTTTTAATTGAGCCGCATCCTGCTCATGTTCTTTTAAGAATTCAGCAATAGCTGCCAAGCTTCTTGGATCATCTTGTTTAATTTTCTTCACATGCTCTTCTTCCATTATTGGTCTTTTGCCCTTTGCTTTTTCAGATAAATATTTTCTCTTTCTGCTATATGTTTGAAGTGAAGGACACGAAGAGGATTCAGGCTTTTCAATCTCCTCAGGCACTTTTTCAGCCTCAGTTTGTACTTATTCATAATCATCAGCTGATTCTTCTTCCCTTTCCTTTTCTTTTTCACAGAACTTTCTGATCATATCTTTTTGCTCCTCAAACAATAACATAGTTGGTACTATTTGCATACTCAACTCCTTCTCCAAGGGAACTGGAGATTAAGGAATGACCATAATGGGTTCAGTGTTAGTCCTCTGGTCAGCAATGAAATCCCAAAATTCATCATCAATTATGAATTCTTCAGATGAAAAGCTGTCTAAGTCACTCATCATGTTTCTATGTTCATCCTATTTAGTATGTGTAATAGCTAATTTTTCTGAATAGATCACCATCTCTAGGTTTGACTCTTCATTCTTTAACTTAATTGTATCTTCTTCTTTTCCATCACTTTCAGAAGAAGATTGTATCTCATCCACTCTAAATCTTTCCTCATCTTTTTCAATTGCTTCAGCCTCAACTTTTCTCATGATTTCAATCAGCATCTCAAGCTCAGAGACTCTTTTGTTTTGACTTTAAATTTGGTTTTGCAAATTAGTTATAATCTGTGCTTGTTCTTCAACTATTTTCTCTTGCTCTTCCATGGCAATGGTTTGAATGGCAAGAGTGTCAACATGACCACTGATTTCTTCTCTTGAATGCTTAAGAGTAGCTGTTAACCTGTTGGTTCAAGAAGAAGGCTGGTGCAACCAAAAACCAAATCACTTAGATAATTTTGGTGCTACATGCAAAGGCTTCCGAAGCTTAGCATGGAACTTCCGACGGTTGTAGAGTTCTTCCGAAGACAAAGTGAAAGATCAACTTCCGAAGACAGAACTCTACTTCCGAAGTCAAGATCATGCTTCCGAAGATCAAGTCTTAGAAAGAACAATCAGAAGACTACTTCTGAAGTATGAAGAGAAGAAGTTCCCAAGCCTTAGAAGAAGCAGTCTCTTCCTAAGTATAAGTGGCTTCAGAAGTACTTGTTCTTCCGAAGCCATTTAACCTTCGGAAGACACTACTATGAACAAGTGGACACAAGTATGCTCTCCGACACTACACTGCAGACCTCTGATACTGCATGGCTTCTTCCTAAAGAGCCATATAGTATACCATACTTTATTCCACTGCTCACCTTTTATGATAGTACAAGTTACCAACTTTAGTTGGTGACAAAAGGTAAGTCAGAGATATGTCCTGACTACCATATCTCAGATAAAACATTATCTGAGATACCTTAAACTATAGTCTTGTAGTATAGGCTTTAGCTATAGGATCCCAGCTGGTATCAAAGTATATCTTGCTCTAGGTAGTATTATATATAGGTTCTCATTGTAACTCATTCCATACTGCTTGTAAGAGTCTTGTAATACTTGAGTTGAGAAGCAATATATAAAAGTACCTTGAAAATTATCTCTTGTATTCCTTATTACTTGCTATATTGTGATCAACTCTTATTGACTCTATCTTTATGCGAGTGTTGTTCAAAGTGAGTTTAAGAGAAAAACTAAGTGTTAAGTGACCTTAACCGATCATGCAATTGGTATCAGAGCTTTTCAGGCTCTTGATTGCATGATCTAACATCCAAATCAACCTGGTTTTCACTCCTCCCTGTAACTCACTCACTCAAAATGGCCCTTAACAAATACGAATTAGAGATGGGAACTATGACAAAGGCTCCCATCATTACTCTTGAAAATTTTAGGTCTTAGAGCAGAAGAATAGAAGGCTTCATCAGATACCAAGATAGCAAAATGTGGAACTCCATTGTCAACAGCCCGTACAAGCCAAAGGTGGCATCACCTGGTGGAAACGGTGCCATGATAGAAAAGGCTGTTGAAGATTATTCTGACAAAGACCGAAGAAGATGGACATTGACAGCAATGCTACGACCATTCTTATGACTGCAATACCGAACTCCATAATGCTGGGGTTCGAGCATTGCAAGACTGCCAAAGAATTGTTTGATGCACTTGCTCAGATGTATGCAAACTCCAACGACTCTAAGAAGGACTCACTGAAGCAGCAGTTCGAGAACTTCACTCATATTGCTGGAGAGACCCTCAGCCAGCAGTACTTCAGGTACATGGATCTTATCTCTTCTCTTTAGTCTGTGAAGATCACTCCC
>BJCM01268011.1:0-11578 GCA_018326385.1 Flaveria bidentis
CTGCTGATATGATGACTAAGGCGCTGCCTGGATCAAAGTTTAAGTTTTGTGTTGATTGCTTAAGACTTGGTTGAGTTTAAACCAAGACTTAAGTGGAGATTGTTAAATAAAGTCATGGTTAAACTAGAGGGACTAATTGTGACTTTGTTTGATAGTTAAGGAGCACTTTATAAACTGCTGAAGAAGTTTTATAAAGTGCTGAAGAAGTTTATAAAACTACTGAAGAAGAAAAGTAGTTTTATAAAACTACTGAAGAAGAAGCTCGCAAACTACTGAAGAAGAGAAAGCTCTATATATACAGAGATAATCGGTAGTTAGGAATAACAGAACAGAGTGTATGTGAGCAGAGCGTATTTTCTTCTGTAGTTTGAATTCTTCCGAATTCTGTTGTAACTCGATTTGATTGTTCATGTTTGTTCGTGATTTTGTAATAAGAATCATTCAATCGTTGGTTGATTAATTGGTGTTTCACATAACATTCTTTTTTATAATTGTGAAGAGTTTCCTACATTATATTTAAGACTTCCTATGTAAATCACCACGATTTAGTGAAATAATTGTTTAAGTTTTTTGTTATCTAGTGTGTATCAATCGGTCAAGGTTACTCTATCTTGAGTGGAGTGTGACACTAAGTCTTGAGCCGTTCGTTTACGAACTCATATTTGTTAATTTTTATAAATATCTTTATAGCTGTTTATGGTAACCAAACGCGACGCTGATTGATTAATAATGTTGATCACTGTCATCTTTTTACTTTAATAAACTATATAATGTGCGAAGATACTGCCACTTTATGGTCAAATATGATCTTTGACTAAGAATTGACAAAATCTCAAAATTAAATATCCCACTAAACTGTATATTTATATGTTTTCTATGGGTCACCAGTAGTGACTGAAATTATTATGTTTTTCACATTAAAAACTTAATGGTTAATACAAAAGAACAAAAACAACTAGACTTTATCAAAAACACCAATTATGACTTTTTTTTTTATTATGCTTGCCTATATTCATCATTCCTGGAGTTTAAAAATGGAAACTTTACTTTAGTTTGTTCCCTGAGCTTTGGAAAGCCGCCTTTCACCTACTACACTTGAAAATAGAAATGATCTCCTTGCGTATTTATAGTCCCACTTATGGTATATGGGTTCTGATACTTAGACACCAAGCTATTATAATTCACCGTTCTTTAGACTTTTATACGGGTCTTATACTTTTACATATGTCGTATAACTCTATATGGGACGTATAACATCTCTAACAAACCTTGAATTTTTCCTCGTCTTCAATGTCAAATTTGCTATACATATGTATAGACCTACATGGGACGTATAGGGTTATATGAGGCGTATAAATCTCTAACAAACTCATGAATTTTTCTCGTTCTTAGCGTCATCGACCCTATACACCTTTTATAACCCTATACAAGGTGTGGGCGTATAGGAGGCGTCGATTTATTAGGGTGTGTGTCTTAATATTAGGACTCATGTATATATATATATATACATATATTTGTACACAACATACATAGTAAGCCGTACACAATAAAATAATATTTTATAAACATATACCTGTTGTATTTCTATGTATAATTTTTATGTAATAACTATGTAATACATAATTAATTTTAAGTAAGAGCATCGTAAAAGCTAAATAAATAGTTAAAATAGTTAAAACAGGTAGTGACATAAAAATGTCTGTCGCTGATAGTTCGATTGTTTGTGGAGTATAGAAGACATTGAAAGGTGGTTATCATATAATATAAAATAACGTATAAATATAAATGTTTATGCGTTCATATTGAACAACTATTTTCCCCTCTAATAATATTATTATATTTATTTCAAAAGAAATAAAAAGAGTTTTTGTTTTCATTCTCAATGTATGATGCACTTGCTGGTATTAACGGCTCAGTCTCTTCAACACGAATCGTAAACCTACGGAATCTACTCAGTTTGTTCAATTTCGCAAACAGGGATACTGTTTAATTAAGTTCTCATAGAAAACAACGGTTTAAATCACTTTACGTTTATGTAATACTTATTTTACATTCATTGTATGTTCCTTTTGACTTAAAGCAGATAATTAACAATGAACTAAAATGGTATGATAACACTTGCTAATAACACCATCAGTTCGTCACCTATTACTTTCTAATATATTATGAAATTTAGGGATGGCATGCATTTTTTTTCGTCACTTATTTGCCCCATAGTGATGATAATATCGTCGTGATTACTGATGAAGATAGTTCTTGTAGTGTAAGAAGGGGAAAATTATTTCTGAGGGATATCTTTATGATCACTGGCGGAGCACAATAAGGGCCGGGGGGGATATTTTTTCGTCCATAGTGTTAAATTTTAGTCTGATACTGTAACTTTTTGGTCCGGTAGTGTAAATTTTTATATAAATATCAAATTCGCTCCACCTAAAAAAATTAATTACGCCCCCGCCCCTCTACGAAATAGTTCAAGCGCATATGATATATAGTTTGAACAGGGACTAGGTAGGCTTCTTTCAAAATCATTGTTCATTGCAAATTTGTAGATTTTTTTTAAATATGTGTTTTCCGATATGTAAAGTGGTTTTTAGGTAATTTTTTAAGGTTTTTATGGTTTTAGATGTTCCGCTAGTTTATAAAGCGGAACACCTATACTTCAAAAATAGTTGAACGATATATATGTGTCCAATGTATATCATACCCATCCCTCGATCAGTTTTCTGAGTAGATTGCACACTAGAGTGCATACTTTCCGAACTTAAAATCTATATATTAAAACTGGCATAAGATTCTTAAATATTGCATGGGCATTATCATACATGCCCTAATTAATTATGGATGGACTGTCCACCTCCAGGGCTATGGCCTGGTGCAGTGGGCCTTAAATCTTTGACTCCATGCGGTGCGGGTGGCTGCAGCGGCTGATGAGACCCGACTAAGGTTTCACTCAGTGTTGGAGTCATAGGTTTTGTATGCACAACTTCACTTGCATATGCCGTATGATCATGTCTACCACCTTTCATAATAGTTTATTTCGGAGGGGTGCTTTTGTTAGTATGTTGTTTCAAATGTCTTCCATCAACAAATTGAGCCTGAAGGTGGATAGTTAAGGTGATTAGGGTCAAAATTGCCAGAATTAACTTTGTTAATTAGATCCATGGGGTCATGTGTATATGATGTGTTGAAATATGGATGTGGGGAGGTGTTTGATAGCTTTGTACGTAGGATGGAATGCATAAGCTAATTGGTGCTTTGATATTTATAGAGGCACAACAAACCTTGAGATGCATTAAATTAACACAATCTGGGAGTTTGTTATGTATATAAAAGGGCCTTATATGGCCTGTTGGTATTTTGAAATGTAGAATATATAGTCATGCGGTGGACAATAATTAATGTAGTATTAGAAGCATATATATGTGTTATTTGGAAGACGGTTTAAGCATAAGATAAAGGATTATCTTCTATATTCAAGTCATTAATTAGGAGATAAGTACATTGATCCGTAACTAATTTTTTTGTCATACGTTTAATTACATGATATATGTGTTATTTATTATGAGTTTATATGTATTATGTGAAGATGAAACATGTCTAAATACTTGTGATATATGTTTATTTATTATGATAAACATGATTATGGAGAAAATATTCATATGTTTACGGGTCTAAGTATGAGTATTGATAGTTTAAAGAGAAGTTAATATATGTAAGGATTTCGGGTGTTGAAATCCTAAGGGGTTCGGATGTTGAACTCCACATATATATAAAATGGGGAGTTAAATATATGTAAGGATTTCGGGTTTTGAAATCCCAAGGAGTTCGGGTGTTGAACTCCACATATATAAAGAGATGAGTTAATGATCCTCAAGGGTTAAAAATAAACCCATAAGGAATTCAGGTGTTGAATTCCAAAGAAGTAAAGATGATTAAGTAAATAAAGATTTTGGATGTTAAATTCCAATGAATAAAAATATGTTTTTGAAAATAAAGAGGTGTACTTACTTAGCGAAAGCTAATAAAAATATTTTTAAATATTTTCAGGAAAAACACTAATAAATGGTTAAAGCTTCACGGACGAGACTGGACTGACGAATGAACCTTACTCTCGTTTAATACTTATATAATAAATATTGTATTAAAAGTTTGTAAAAAGTTTATGCTTCTTGTAATGTTTTTATATATATAATGAAATGATATGTCACCACGAGTGACAAATTCTGTTGTGAACAAGAACCTAAACTCGATCTGATACATGTGGTAAAAAGTATTTAAAAAAAATTAAAAAAAAATTGGTGTGTTTCAGCTTGAGATTAGTATGCAAGCTCCCTTATTAATATCTACATTTAATAAGCTAGGAGTCTCCACTTTCGTACAAATTTAGGATTATCTATATGCATGTCCATTTCACAACTAGAATATTGGTAATTTTGCGCAGTGACGGAGTTTGAGCACTTCTATAGAGATGACAGGGTGAAACTAAATTTTTTTAGAGAGCACGAACTCGATATATATAAAAAATTTACACTACCTGGACAAAATTTTACGCTACCAGATGACAAATTAACACCACTAACAAATAAAAGAGGGGGGCTCTCTTGGACCCTTATAACCTTCGCCCTTGAACTTGCAACAAAATAAAATGATCGTAAAATTTATGACTGGTTTATGATCGATTATGGATTAACGTGTGTAAAATTAGCGACTCTAACTGAAATAGTCACAAAACAATGTAACTTACGATTGGTTAGATTTGGCCGCAAAATTTTTAATGAGTAAATATCAAAGCATCGTACTATATATGCAGGTCTTAGTAGTCTTTATACGTGATCCAAATTCAAAAAGAGAAGAATGCATAGAACATTCAAATGTATCTAGTTTAAATTGAATTATGAAAATAACTTATGCTAATTTTCGTATAAATTTATGATTTTTGACTTAAATAAATAAAGCATGAAGATTGAAATATCAAACTAAATAGTAAACGAGAAGAACTGAAATAAAAAAGTTATAGGTTGAAATCTAGTTCATAAAAAAGATTAATAAAAAATAGGATTACCAACAAATGTTTTTCCACTGCAACTTGGGACCGATCTTCGACTCTAATCGTGGCCTGAATATTTAAAATTAAACTTTTTAGTAACGTTTGTATATTTTTAATGGTTTATTGGGATTTTAGTCATTCTAATTTTAATTTACTACGACGAGATTAATATGAAATCAGGAAACATTTATAAACACTTTTAATTTTAATTTTATTTTTCTTTAATGATTTTTTTTACTAATTGAGAGTTAACTTTGTTAGTTTTTATTTGATTAAATGGGGCCAAATGTGAGCTATTTTTCAACTCTGTCGTTGTCCGGCCTCTATTAGGTCCATTTTTTATGTCTAGCCACCATCATCACTTGAAATCTATCTCTAGTACTTTAACAAATCAAGTAATTCAGATCAATAGATGAATATTGATATGTTTCAGGATACAAAAGTTTCAGATTGATGTACTAAATGATATATTTCAACTTTCTGCTTAGTTTTGGGCCACATAAGCAAATCACGTCATTAAAAACTAAAGCTTTTAACTCTCAGTTAGCAAAGATACGTTAGAGGAAAATCAGATTAAAATTGAGAGTGTTCGTAAATATTTACTGAGTTAGGATTAATCCAGTTCAATAAATTAAAGTTTGAATTAATAAAATTCAATAATATTTTTAATTTTTAATTAAAAATATGAGTGTTTCACTGATTAGTCACCACTCATGTCTATATGTTTGTTTATTCGTTTCATGTTACATGATAAACATAATCAAAATTGGACAATCTAATCATAGTATTAACAAACGTACACTTTCGTACATGTGTTCATGTTCATGGTTAAAAACAAACCTATACATATTCCTTAAATACATTTGCAGCCATACCAATTAGGCTACATATTCCTTTGTGACTTTTCTTAACAATTCAAGGGGTGGCTTTTTGAGGTTTGTTCACCTTCTTTGACAGTGACCACTGATTTAGTCAAACATAAAAAAAATCTTCCACTTCGATACACATGCGGTTTTTTTATTTTATTTAATTTTATATCATTCTACACCCTCCATGTTAAATTTTGTATATTTTAGTAGCATAACATTTTAATATGCGGGTGGTTCTTGTTTGATTTGTATGTTAATGAACAATCATGTTCCACCACTAGAACCATCTTTACAAAAAAGGTGCTTTGGACCCGCTCGCCAACCTACACATACCATTTCCACTTATTCTTTTATATTTATGTGATATCACCGGTGTTTTTATAACCGGATCCGTTATAATATCTGTTGTATTAGTTGTCTATTGGTTGGAGTGGTTTCATAAATCGAAATAATTTAGACCTTAGATCTATACATGTATAACTAATTTAAGTTATATATCAGGGTTGTTCCCGATAATTCTTAAAAAAATTTGGGCTCTGAGCGAGTAGAAAAACTTTGGGCCCCTATACTATATAGTTAATAACTCGTATGTAAAATTCTATGATACGACTAAAACTATTATATTTATAAACAAAAGTAATGTAGCAAAAAAATTTAATTACTTAAACGAACAGTAAGACTCTCGGTTTCGAAATACACTTAGATTAGGCATGTACAAACCGGTTTTTATGCCTAAACCGGTTCGGGTTCAAAACCGAACCGGTTTTTTCGTGGTGGGGTCAAACCGGTTTATCTTCAAACCCGGTTCGGGTTACAAACCGGTTTGGCTCACCAAAAACTTGAACCTATCAAACCGGTTCGGACCGGGTTGAAACCTGTTTTTTTTTACCTAAACCGGTTTTTCTTACCGGTTCGGTTTAACCGGTTATTAACTTTTAAACCGGTTTATAAACCGGTTTTGTGTGCGGGGCTAGCAAACCGGTCCAGAAAACGGCGGTTCGGGCCGGGTTCGGGCCGGGTTCGGGACCGGTTTGGTCCAAACCGGTTTTTCTTCAAAACCGGTTCGGGTTATTTTAGGTGAACCGGTTCCGAACCGGTTTTTTTGTACATGACTAACTTAGATTGGATTAATGTTAGTGGACTAAACTAATTAAATGTCAACCAACCCTAAGGTTCAATTGGATAAAATAATTCAATTGTTATAGGGTTTGTTAATCACTTGTTATTGGCCTATAGTTTATTTTAAATACATACACGCATATATCATATAGAAAAAAGTAAATAAATTTCAGTCCCCCGAGGACATTGGGCCTTGAACGGTCGCCCCCCTCTCTAAAGGCCACCGGTGCTTATATAAAAATTACATAAATCCCCCACCAAATTAAATGTTTGGTTTTCAAATTTTAATAATTAGAAAGTCAATCTAAACTTTTGTTTGTGCATCACACTTTCGGTCCCCAACGTTAAATCTAGTCTTGTGTGATATGTATAAAAACTAATGGATGAAGATAGGCCGAGTGAAAAGAAGTAACCGAAGGTGTGATTCGCATGTTCATCAGTTCATACTTGTGATTCGTTTGTACGAATAATATGATGATAAAGATGGCCAATTAAGACACTCTTAATCAAGACAAACTGCAGTCGTATCAGAGGAGTTACATTTTAGAGAATGAATTATCACCTCTAATCCTTCTTTGTATACAGTACTAGGTTAGTACCCGTGTGATACACAAATTGAACAAATAAAAAATTAAATAATTATTAATAAAATTTTATGTATTATAAAATAATGCTTAAAGATAAAATATGATTATTAGTACATATAAATATCTACTTTAAGTAAATAAAAAATAATATATTTTTCTCAAACTTTTATTTTATAAAAAATTATGAATTTTTGTATTTAAAGAGTGTGTTTTTAATAAAAAAAGGTTTTTAATATATTAAATTATATATTTTTTAATTTGAAAATAGTATGAGTAATATTATTAATAATAATATATATAAATGAGAAAGTAAGTATAATGAGATCTACAATAGTTTCATGCTTATTTTAGTTTTTTTAAAAATAGATAGATATGCTAAACACTTAGTAAGTAAACAAATTAAATTCAAAGTAATAAATATATATAAAATAAACATGAATAGTTACAGTATAATATTTTAACGTGAAATATAATTAAAACTATATATAGGTAATAGTTCAAGAAATAAAACAATTATACCATTTTTTAACTCTCTTATGTAAATAATTTACTTTCAAACATTCGTTTTTATGATTTTTATAAAAAAATAGTTTTTTTTAAATCTTGCTTTTAAAAAATATGATTTGTAATTATTCTATTTGTTTTAATAAGATTGTTTTAAAATTTCACTTGTTTATAATTTTTTAAAAAAACAAAACGATTTTAAAATATTTTGTTTAAAAAATGTGTAATATTTTAGAAAATTTCATATTATATAAAAATTTAGTTTTCTGTTATTTAAATTTTAACTAAAATTTGTTATTAGAAAATAACAAATGACTAAAAAAGTCTTAAAAAGGCCATTGATGGGCCATAAAAAGGCCCAAGCACATCTTTCACCAAAAAGATAGCTACAGAAACCAGCCCGGTAGCCCATATATGATTTATGCACAAGAAAATAAACAAAAAAATAACAAATTACAGAACCGTTTCTTAGACCGATTTGACCGACTTGTTTGACCGTTTTGAAACAGATTACCGACTGATTTGCGGCTGCTTTGATTAAATTTATTATTTTATGTTTTATTTTTTTTATTTTAATTTTTCAGCTTCAATTAAGTTTAACATGACGTTTGAAACACTTGTATATCACTATTGATGAAACTTCTTTTGACTAATCTGCGAGCGAATTGAGGTTGAGGCAAATTTTGCACTTTGTTTGCTGATTCTTTTATTTATTTATTTTTTCTTTCTTTGCGACTACTTTGCAACCGAAATAAAACGGTAGGAAATTTTTTTGACCACGTTGTGACCAAATTATATTCTTAGTTTTAATTTTCGGTCGTCTTTGTCAAGTTTTCTACTAGTTCATACTGATAAGAAATTATGAAAGGACATTTTATAATCCGCAGGGAATAACAATTCAATGCAAGTGGATTGTTAAAAGTTAAAATATATCAAGGTTGTTGTTCATACCACCTAGGGATATTTCCGCGTACGTATAGGAATATCTACTTTCAGATCTATAAAACCAAGGTGAACACCTTTGGTGATGATGTTAAACTTTTGTCATTGTTTAAATTCTAATAGGTGTCATCGATCATAATCTTGGCCCTCGTTTGTGCTAGTGTGTTGTAACTTGTAAGTTGGTTAGAAAATATTCAAAAGAATTTAAAAAAATCATTTTTAAAGATGAGAAGCGTCTATTTCCATACCAACAAAAAAGAGAAAGTAATATAATGGAGAGGATGGAAAAAGAAAGATATAATACTATACAAAACTTTTAAATAAAGGCCTTTGTCCAGATCTTTAGAAAATTAAATTGTAAGATTTTCTTAATATTAATTAATTAAGAACTAGGTAACTTTTGGTTTTGAAATACGTGCTTGTTTAAGCTAATTAATAATAGTTGATATGTTTAAAGCTTGCACGTTTAATTAAGAAGTATGTGGAAACATGATCACACCTCATCATATGTATTATATTTATATATAGATAAGCATACGTAATAGTTAATTAACTATAACACTAAATATTAGGGTAACAAAAATAACACGAATTTATCACATATAATAATAAGAGTTTATCTAAGTATATTATATATGATTAGTCACGGCTTGAGGCGTTATATATTCAAATTTAATCAATAGGATACAAATTTGATTGAAATAAACAAATCGATGCATAAAATTAGATAAAACGGTTGATTTATAGGTAAAGCCAAATTAATAGATATAGTTTTTGGTTCTTAATCGTAACTAGTAAATTTCCATCCATACGAAGGTGTGGAGAAATAAATATTACAAAAAAAAAGGTTTACATACAACATTTATGAGAAAATTAGTTTATTAATAACATAATCAAATTTAATTACACATAAAAGCATATGAAACCTGGAAAAATTGAGGTTGAGACGTTGGCAAAAACATAAGCGTTAACCAACACAAAATCTAATTAAAAAACGAACAATCACTATTAAAAGAATTAGTAAAAAAATGAAATGAAAATAAAAGAGATCAAATTTTAAAGAACCATCAAAGAATGTCTTAAAGATCTATAGAAGATGAAAAGATTTATTTTTTATAAATAAATAATAAAAGATTGGTGGCCCATCTTCTAAACCATAGCCACTGTTCTAGTTTTTGTTTAATATATTATTTTCTACTTGTCATCAACAATTATTCTTTTGTGAGTAAATGTTGTATTATATATTGTATAATTATCTATCCCTTATATTAAATCTTATACAAATCATTGAAACATTCTTGATATTAACTTGTTGCTAACTACACGAGCTTTCGTCATCAAACAATTTATAATGACAACGTGGGCGAGCAAAAACTTGTTAGTACGTAGTTTCTATTTACTTTTTTAATATTAAAAAATTTTTACATTAATTGTTTAAAGATAAAAAGTCTTGGTACTTCAAAAGTTCTTATAATCATGTACTGTTTCTTGTATGACAAATTTTGAATAAGTAGCTCAAATCAACTGTTTACAAAACGAAATGAAGTGAACGATCCAAAGATGATCAAGGATTCTTATCTTAAAATTCCCACTTAATAAATGCTATTTCACACCCATCACCATGAGATTCAGTAAACTAGAGTAACATAAGTTGTGAGAGTATAAAGTCATAAGTCAAAGTTGTAGTTCTTCTTTTTTCATCTTTCAGTATAGTTGAGGGGTAGTCGTATGTTAGCTAAAGATGAGAGGCTATTGTTGTCATTTTCATAGTGAGGTTGTTAATGTTTGTTAACAGCTTGAGCAGTATAAAGAGAGTAATCTGTGTAGCAATTTTCTCTCTCGGATACTTGTACCTCTCTATAATCATTCTTCAATTCCAATAATACGAATAAGAGATTGTTTTTTTTATGTTTGAATTCTTCATTGGGTGTTAATCGTAACATAAGCTGATATATATATATAGGGGAGAGATCAAATGAGAACTAGTTTTTTTATGAGAACTCTACGAACCAATCTCAACCACTAGTTCTCAATGGTAAAATTGTAATTAACAAAAACATATTTAAAAAACTTATAAATCAAAAAATAACATAAAAATAAAAAAAATATAAAAACACAAAAATGTTCCCCTACTTTCCCTCTTTCATAAAAAATAAAAAAAAATTCCGTTTTTTAACGAAATTCGTTTTACACATGTGTAATATTGGATTTACACATGTGTAAATCCAGTATTACACATGTGTATAACTAGATTTACACATATGTAAATAATAGATTGACGGTTTTTTTAGAAAAGTATATCAATATAGTAGGCGTTGGAAAGATAAAAATAATACTGAATTTTATGGTGATTTTTTTTGAAAAAATGATGTCGTGAAAAAAAGTTATGAAAGTTTAAAAAAAATGGGAAAATGACATGTGATTTGCATATGATAAAAAATGAGTGGCTGAGATTGGTTCCTAGAGTTCTCACAAAAAAATGGTTCTCATTTGAACCATTCCCTATATAT
>BJCM01268014.1:0-15321 GCA_018326385.1 Flaveria bidentis
TGTTAAGATGAATAACGAAAGAAAGATAAGCAAATCTATACCTTGATGTATGTATGATGTATGCTCATATAGTGATGTATTAAAGAAAGGATTTTTATGGAAAAAGAGTATGATCTTATATATATAACTACTCAAGGTATGAAATGTTTTTAAAACTAGAACTCACTCAGCAACGCTGACTTTTATACATTTTCAGTTGGCAGGTAGTTAGTTGCTGAGAATGGCACGTGGAGAGAGCTACTTGGAGTGGGCAAGACTGACATCCATTTTTGTTAAGAACTCTCTAATGTTTTGTAATGCAGTAAACTGGTCTTTGTATAACGATTTAAATCTAGCTATAATGACTAACAACATTTGTTTTAATGGCATGCATGGTTTTTGCTAAAGTCATATTCCGCTGCTTAAAATTGTACCTTGCATGTTTTCTGTAAATTTTCAATGTAAATGACCAATTGTAAGGTCCTGGAAAACGGGGCGTTACAAATATTATTATATAGTAGTATATATGTATGTATGTATTTATATATATATGTGTGTGTATGTATATCGGTAAATATATAATAAAATAAAAAAAGGTCCCACGTATAATTTTTCTTTTAGTTAGGGATAGAAAAGACTTTTTACACCCACTTAACTGAAAAACTTAACAGAAGTTAATGGCAGACGCCATTGTTGTTACGGTTTGATAAAAACTTGGGACTAATGATGTAATTTCTCAAAATTTAGGACCAATCCTGCAATATAACCAAATCAAAAGGATCAATCATGTATTCAACTCTAACTTTTTTAACAATAGTTGGCTTTAACTAATATTCTTAAATTTATTCATTTTAAACGATTAGTTTTAATAAACAACTAAACAAATTAACAATATCAAAGAACTGGACCAATCATGTCTCTTCTTTTCAAATTTCTTTTCATATACATGTTAGGGTCTAAGGTTATCTCATCACACACACTACACCACACCATATAACCACCAATTATATTTTATCATCTCACACTACACCACACATTCAAATTTGATGGTGGTGATGTTGTCACATCACACCACACTACACCACTACACTCCACATATATAGGGCAACAATCACGACAACAAAATGCAACGAATGACGAATTTACACAATTATGTTTTAAAATTTTTAAAAATGTTTTTCCCTTATGACTAACTACACACAATAGGCAAACCTATCGGATAGTAGGGAAGCTTTGGGTAAAACCAAATATCGATCTGTGGCACAAAAGCTCCTGATACTATTCCTTTGTAATTAACTAGCCGATGAAAGACGAATTGTGAATAATAAGATTAAATAATTTAGCTAATAATGAAACTAATGAAGAAAGTGGACGAAGATGAAGATAATCAATCAGAGGAAAATATTACTTAGACTTCGAATCCACTTATCAAAACAATGACAACATACATAACCTATGGTGAGATCATCTTCTACGCATGAAACGTGGATGTAAATTAGACTTCTATTAAGGTTATCTAATTATATAACTCGTTGGGAAGCTAAAACAATAAACACATAATAACCACCTAAAGTTATGCATGAAGACCCAATAATATTATTAATCCAAAGTTGAAGATGGTTAGGACTCCCATCAAAGATACCAAACCCACAAATCTTTCAAAAGTTAACACGATAAACACATGGTAAGAACCTAAATTCATGTAATTAACAATAGTTGTGTATATCCTTCAATTTATGAATGTTTTAACACAAATACATGAATCATATGCGCATTATATATGGTTACACACACACGATGTTAAAAGATATTCATAACAAACACAATGGTTTTCACAAACATATGTATTTGGATGCACACTTTTTTAACTTGACTACATAATCAACCATCATTTGCCATTCCTAGTACATAAACTACATACTAATGTATGCATTTCTTGAATAGATGTTCCAAAACACAAAGTTTTTTAAAAAGTATATATGATTATAACACCTACAAGATTCATTATTTCATCTATTTCAACAAGTATGCACAATCATTAAAAAACATTCATAGCCTTGTAATAAACATTGACCTAATCATTAGCAAAAGTTACATGTAAAATGTCAAAACATGCTAAGCTTCATCTAATCTAAGTGATAAAGAGTATTTAGCTCATGAGCCTTACGAAAACCATAACCAAGCTTATAACAATGGAAGAAAACATGATAGATTTAGAGATTTACAAACCAAGATGAGTAGACGTGGGTTGTGTGGAGTTGAATCTTCTTTTGAAATTCTTGATCTTCAACCTAGCTTGAACTCTTGAAAGAAATCATTCAAAGTTACTACAAGAATGGAGAAAATCTAGGGTTTCTACTCCAAAATCCGTCTCCCTCAAAATAAAAAAGAAGAAGGGCCTAAAAGGGGCTTGATGCATGTTATGGCTTTAACAGAATCAGTCATTACCCTAATGCACATGAAAAAAGGTCATGATGTATGTTATGGTAATAACATAATCAGCCATGATCATAACAGCCTCTAAACTTACAAAATCTTCATGCATTTCTTTTTTTTTCTTTTGAAATTATCAAGAAACCAACCAAAACTACAAAATCCAAATTAATCACAATTAATTGTAGATAAATATGATTTTGTAACAAAAAACACCTAATATAGGGAAAGATATGTATTATTAACATGTATATTTATTCACATATCAAGCGACGGTGGCGCTACCGGACGTCGGGGCCTCGTCATGCGCTCGTGGCATCGGTGTTCCTCTCACCCATATATTTTCAATCATATATTATTTTTATTTATTGAAGATTGACCATTGATTTTTAGAACAAGTGATTAAGGTGAGTTATCTCAAAACTTCATTAAAATAAGGGGGTCTTGGGATCAAGCCCCCTCTGATATTAAAATAAAGGATTTTTGGTTGGGTTTAGGATTTTCTCTTATCAATGATGAGTTTCTTTTTTATGGTAGTTTAGGGTTGCATACTCAAGTAATAAAGATGATTATATAGATAAGTAGTTTGCCAAAGATCCAATTGTTGTTAAATATTTTTGAAGATTTGCCGAAATTCTAAGCGTAATTAGAATAGTAATCCGCCAACATCAACTCTTCATTTTTTTTCAAAAAACCTAGCTAGAAAAACATGGACAAAAGGTCATCTAGAAGATATCAAATAGTTGTGAGCAAACGTTATAGCCATAATTTAGCACTCACCATAAGTGTCAATGACATCAAATGACAAAATTTGTTAAACAATTAGTATCAAATAAAGGTTGAACTATAAATTTCATCTAATACATTATTGGCTAATATAATCTATTAACACCGTTAATTATAAACTATTTAGATCTTTTAAGTTTTTTCATATAAATAGGCATATCAAATTAAGAGTTGATTTGAACCCCCAAAATATACTGGTTTGTCTTGATATATTTGTAACTAGTCTAGCACCTTATGGATTGCACGTAATAAATAAATAAACATTAGAAAATTGGCAAATTGGATTTTAATAATCCAAATTATTACTAATTGGCCGATAATAAGACATACTTTTGATTTGGCCGGTAATAATATCAACTTTTATTTTTGTTATCAACAACAGTCTCAATAGTATAATTAGTATACATTCACATTCGATTTGTACTTATTTTATGCTCGATTTAGGTTGTGTGTTTTTTTCATTTTGCTCATATTCATTGTGAACGAAATCGAGTTGAACTCAAGTGCAAATTTTTAATAATTATGTTACTGAGATTGTTGTTGCTAATAAAAATAAAAGTTGAGATTGTTATCGGCCAAATCAATAGTATGAATTGTTATCAGCCAGTAAGTAATAGTTTAGATTATTAAAGTATAATTTTTTTTTAAAAATGTAATAAAAATTTAAAAATTATAACGATATGCTAGATAAGATATGATTGAGTTGCATATAAGTAATTATATCAAGTAAAACAACAATAATGTCAATTTAAAATTTTATTTTTAAAATTGTTTTTTAATGTTTTTTAAACATTTATTTATTAAAATAATTTCATTTATTTATCCTTATAGAAAACGGTTTTAAGACGGTTGGTATTTTAAAATAAAATTTTTGTTTAAGAAAACTTTGTATCTTATAATTCTTTTAAACTGTGTTTTTAACAAAAAAAATATTGGTTTTAGTGTTTATAATATTTATTTTTTAATAGTGAAATATATTAAATAATATAATTAATTTATATTATTTTCATTTATTAAAAGAGAGTAACAAAAGAATTTAAAAGAGATTAACAAGAAATTAAAATTAAAAGTTTAATATCACAACATATGTCCCCTCAAAATTTATTAGATTCATTAGTCTATTTAGATGGATTTGGTTTGATCTCGTAGTTGTAAAAGCTTGATAATAAGCGACGCTAGCCTGTAAGCATAGGTTCATGAAATAATATTCAATAAGCATAATTCTATTTTTCTATTAATAAAGTTATATAAGCATTAGTGATTTAGTGGGTTCGATAACGTGTTAAAATCAAACTTGTATAAAATGTATGGTTCTTAAAATCTGAACTGACCAGCTCTAAAAAAACAGCTCTAGTTAGTTATCAATTCAACCTTATTTCAGTTAATAAATTTATCTTACTTAATAAATATTAATACATGCAGGATCGAGTAATGTCATTTAACACTTTGTTTTTCTTTCAAACACACTAGAACTACACTCAGATGAAGGCAGAGTCTATAAGAGTTGATCATAATATAATAAGTAGTAAAGAACACAAGAAGTAATTTTCAAGTTACTTGCATATATTGTTTCTCAACTCAAAGGTTACAAGACTCTTACAAGCATGATGTTATGAGTTACAATAAGAAATTATATAACTAAAGCAAATACTACAAAGCTATAGTTTAAGGTATCTCAGATAGTCTTATCTGAGATATGATAGTCAGGACATGTCCCTGACTTACCTTTTGTCACCAACTAAAGTTGGTAACTTGTACTATCATAAAAAGTGAATATTGGAATAAAGTATGGTCAACTATATGGCTCTTTGAGAAAGCGCCATGCAGTATTAGAGGTTTGCAGCGGAGTGTCAGAGACCATACTTATGTCCACTAGTTCATAGCAGTGTCTTCCGAAGTTTAAATAGATTCGGAATAACAAATACTTCCGAAGCCACTTATACTTCGGAAGAGGTTGCTTCTTCCGAGGCTTGAGAACTTCTTCTTTTCTTCATACTTCGGAGGTAGACATCTGATTTATTCTTCTTGGACTTGATCTTCGGAAGTAAGTTTTTTGACTTCGGAAGTAGAGTTTGTCTTCGGAAGTTGATCTTTCACTTTGTTTTGCAACTTTTTTTAAAATCTTACTTCAAATCTGGGTTTGTCACATGTCAAAACCCCACTGGTTTGCAACTTTTTTACCTTTATTTTGCTAATTTAATTTTCTTTAATTAAGGGTGTACAAACCGAGTTTTTTCTAAAACATGTTCGGGGTCCAAACGGAACCGGTTTGGTCTCAAACCAGTTCGGATTGTAAACTGGTTTGAGCTTAAAAAAATCCAAACCTATAAAACCGGTTTGGTCGGTTCGGAAGCCGGTTTGGGTCGGTTTGAAAACCGGTTTAGTCCCAAAACAGTTTTGTTTTTTTTTAAACGTTATAAATTATAAAAAAATAATTAATTGTAAAATTAAATAACCTTATAAGATAAATGTTACATATTAATTGTATAAATTTAATAAACCTATAAGATGCATTTACATATTTTTAATTATAAAATTAAAACATATGAAATTAGAAACATTTTATAATTGTTTTTAAAAACGAAGTCCATAATTTAAAAATCAAAGTGATATATAAGATATAAAACATAAAAACAATTTAAATGACATAAAACTTTAAATAATTGTTTGAAAGCCGGTTTGGGAACATGTTTGGGTACCAGTTTGTAACCGGTTTAAAACCGGATTGGTTTAGAAACCGGTTTGAAATACGCAGCCTACAAACCGAACCTAAACCGCCGGGTTGGGTCGGTTTGAAACTGGTTTGGACTCCAAACCGGTTTCGGTTTTTTCCCCAACCCGTTCTCAAACCGGTTTTTTTGAACACCTCTAACTATAATGCTCATGATTCTCGTTTAAATTATTTTCTTGAAATGCATCGTATAATGCGTAATATTACTTCAATATGTTTCTTTTATGTTAATGTTTATTCTGCAACGTTCGTAAAGACATTCAAGTGATGCTAGGCGGGGGCATGTTGCAACGCTTGGACAACATTATACGTGTTTATTTATAAAGGATGGATAACTAATACGTTTATAAACAATATAAAATAACTTTGTTGACATATAATATGTTATGTATAAAAAGATAAAATAGAGTTTCTTTTAACAACAACTAGTAAGAGAACCCCGTGTCGCGGGGAGTAAAAAAAGTAGAAAAACTAAATTTGAAAAGTTATTACGAACACACACGTTAAAGAAGATGGGGTGTAAGATCATGAAAAGAAAACTAACGTCGAACTTGTTAGTTGAAGAGGCGAAATGCATAAGACCATGCAATCAACTAACATTGAAACATTACCGCAAATATGCGAGTTATAACGAGCTTTGATAATATACCTAATTTTATATAAGAGTAATGAAATTGTTATATCGTTGATAACAATTTAAACTTTATATAAAAATAAATACAATTTTGAATTCTATGAAAACATCACATTTAAAAAGTTGTAGGATGAAAAGTAAAATAAATAAAAAAACGACTTACATGTTTGTGTTTCGATGGTTTGTATATTGTGATGCACAATAATGATTTAAATGAAATTACATCGAATGTATATAATTATTGACACGTTGCAAGACAGATTTAAAATACAAAATATTAAATTTTAAATCTTACAAGAGGAATACAAAATAAAAATAAAAATTAATGAATTTACCATGAAAACAAACACATAAATAAATGATATAAAGTGTATATATTGATAACTTAAAGGGTCAAAATAACAAAGAAAAACATGCACTAAAAGATAAATGGAGTGTGCTTTAAATACTTGCACTTTATGCAAAAAAAATAAACACATAACTAAAAGGTATAAAATGTATATATTTAATAACCTAAGGGGTCAGGAAGAAAAAAAACATGCACTAAATGACAAAATAAAACATACTTTTAAGTAACGTATGTTTTTTAGTTAGTGATGCTCATTATGGTTTTTAAAGTATATATAATATTTTAATTATTATATTATATTCTAATACGTTTTTTTTTTACATTAACTTTTAATAATTTAAAGGATAAAATTATTTTTTTAAATATATTTAACCATATTAATTATATAAGTAAAATATCATTTTCGTCCCTGACATTTTGTTGAATTTCCCATTTCAATCCAAAAATTGTATTTTTGGTGATTTTAGTAACTGTAGTTTACCAAATGTTGTCATTTACATCCACTCCACTAACTCCGTTAAGATTCTGTTAAATATGAGGGTTATTTAGTTTTTTTCAACACCCTAGTTATCCAATAAAAATAAAATAATCAATTAATATTTAATTCAAACTAAACTCATATGAAACGACTAGTGAAACCAGACGCTTCGATTTAAAAGTTTCTACTAAGTCTAACTCATATTGTTCAGTTGAGGTCTGCTGTAAGATTTCAATTGATATTAATAGTTTGTTTGAAATGCACCATTCAACGATTGAGATCTATTGTTGTCACATTTTGTTTGATTGAAGTCTGTTGTTATCACTAATGTGACAATAGTATAACTCAATCAAACAAAACATGACAACAATCTCATGGTAGACCTTAATCAAATAAATGTACCCGTTAGAACAAAATATGAAGATTAATTAAACTCTCAAAGAAGATCTAAATCGAACAACATGGGTTAGAGTTAATCGAAGATTTTAAATCGAAGCTCCCGGTCTCACTAGTCCTTCATATGTTTTTTAGTTTTAATTGATTAATTTGTTTTAATTAGATATTAGAATATAGAAAAGGACTAAACTACTCTCATATTTAACGAAATTTTAACGGAGTTGATGGAATGGATGAAAATGACAGCTTTTGATAAACTAAAGTGACTGAAATAACAAAAAAAAGATTGGATTGAAATAACAAATTAAACAAAACCTCAAGGACAGAAATGACATTTTACTCTAATGATATTTTAGACACATACATGTTATTACAATAGTTGATTTTTATATTAAATTCACTTACGATTTTTTGTTGGATATAATCTTTTCATCCTTCAATATTTTTAATAAATTATATCATAAAAAACAAGTACTTTTTTTGTAATCGAGTGTGATACTACGTATATTTATTTTAATTAAAAAAACTTACATGTTAGGTTACGTGTCACGTCAAGTTAATGTCATTAAACACTAGTTAAAAGAAGAAAAAAAACTAAACCATTGGTTTCTTAGTTGGTTGGGATATTCTTTGTTCATTTGATTCTCTTGTCAAGTCCGATTTGATACACCTTTTTTATATAAATATCTATATAATGGCATGCACATGTTGGGAAATTAAATATATCATAATAATGGTGTACACATGCATACAAGACTGTATACCAATATTGACAAACTTGGTAGCAACTTTAAAAAGCTAACTTTTACCGTAACTCCTAAAAATATATCAACTTCGTTGTCGAATTGAACCGCCTTTGACCAGGGATAGAGATATATAATTCCCACTAGTATTGGCGAGCCAGCTATAAACATATCAAAAATATGTCGGCTATGCAAATGGTTGTCTTTGGGTCTTGGATACTTAGGTTTGAACATTTTAAAATCAATAAGATTTTGAAAGTTTTATTTTTAGATTTTATTAGATATTTTAGTGTAATTGAATTGATTAGTTGACTAATGTGATTATAAATATCAATCAAACAAGTTAGTAGGTGTGAATTTCTTAATTATTCGAAAATAGAACGTCCTTATGAGGAAAACCCTTAAGCAATTAATAATTGTCGAAGACAGTTAACCCATCCTTGCAAGAATTCGATTTTGAACATCAAGTTCGTCAGCTTTCATCGTTATCTTGATCTATGGTTCATGAAAAATTCACACACAAAAGCATACTTTAATTTGATTTTTGAGTTTTAGAACACCAAATAATTTCAATCTGAAGATGATTTACAAGTTACGGCTCTCAATTTATCTCGGTTGTTGATCATCAAACTACTATTCCTATACATATTTGAGTGTTGATTTTTAAACATTAAAAGATTTAAAGAACATAAAACGACTTATTAATAGAAAGACTTGGATTTAAAATTTGATGATAATGCCATAAGAGTATCATTAGATTTTCTCTAATGCCTAAACTTTATGATGATTTGATATTAATAAGAACTAGTAATTATATTCACGTTACGCAACGGGATAACATCTTTTCTTAGTCGTATTGAATACAATAGTATGTTAATTAACTTGAGCGGATATACATATACATCCGACCAAAACATGCAAATACCTATAAACATAAAAAATAAATAAGCATGTTGTAGTTTCGTCACAAATTATATTGTTTAAATACAACAAAATACTTTATATACACTTAATTAAATATTAGATTTTTACTTAAACTCTAAATATACAACAAACGTTGTTGATATAAAAAAGTAAGCCCAAGAGAAGATCAAAATCAAAAAATTACTCTCCTCCGGGGAAGAATGACACAACTTTATATAAATCTATTTATAAAATCTTTTGTGCATAAGGTATTACACCTTATTGCTTTATTGTTATACTATATGACATAAGCTTTTGTATTTATACTTAATACCATTTACTTATCTACTTACTTTTTTGGCACATTTATATTTTGTATTTAATTTTGCTTTTCTCATATAAATTTTAAATTTTAACCTGTTATAAAATTTCGAATTTCGAATATACCATTGCAGTGTGTTTATTTTTATCTAAGTCTCGGTGTAAAATTTATTAAAAACAAAATTATACGTCATAATATACAACAATAAAAAAATTGTTGTTATTTTTATCATAGTCTTGGTGTGATATATTAATAAAATACTAACTTAAGTGTCATATAGCGTTTTCATAAGGTGTCCACCTAGGATTTGTTCACGTGTTATCATCATAATAAATATATTATTTTAAATAAAATTAATTATGTGAAAGTTTTTAAACTTAATCTTAATTTTCAATTTTTATTTTGAAAAGAAATGAAAAATCAATTAAGTCAACCTTTATAAATTTGTTAATATTTAATAAATATATTTTTTAATATGATTATAATATCCTAGGAAAATATTCAAACACAAAGTTTTTTTAAGACTTAATATGTTGACACGTGTCCTCTTGATCAAAATTAGGTTTGAGGCAATTTTGGTAATGTTTTTCCTTCTCAAGTTCCATATTTTTTTACAAAAATTCATAACTATTTCAAATGACATTATTATTATAAAAATATTACACCATAAAAACTAGTATTTATTTTCTTTAAACGCATATAATGTTGATAAAACAAAGTGCAGGACCGTTTAAGGGGTTGGTCACTTACAACACAACACACAATAAGAATAGTTGATTTAGAACACTTAACAAATCAAATGGGAAACTGCCAACCAGTCACCTTGATACTAAGTAAAACAAGTAATAAAAAGATGCAAGGATTAAAGATTACAAGGATTAAAGAATGATGTATACAAGGATTAAAGATTACAAGGGACCTGAGATACTTTATACTACATCTTACAGCCGGCCATACTTTGAAGGCCAGCTGGATACATGATCTAGACAACAACAAAATCAATGTAGAGTCAAAAGGCAGATTGCCCTTTGACTAGTGATTATGGCATGCCATAGCTCATATCCTAATATATTACAAAAAGAATAAAAGTACATAAAGTAGAAAGAAACAAACTCAAGACCTTAATGTACAGTTTACCAAAAGCATGAACCTTTCACCAATTTATGAAAGTTGGTGAGTCAAATAGGGTTGCAGCGGAAAGATGGTCCAGCTTTATGGTAAAAGGTACATCAGATAAAGCATGTACTCAAAAGTCTTCGGAAAAATCTGTCTTTATAAACTGGCTTAGGAAGACTTTGTCTCTGAAACTTCGGAAGACTTTATTTTGGCTTCGGAAGATATTGGTCTTGGCTTCGGAAGATATTGGTTTTGGCTTCGGAAGATTTCACACTTAGAATGTTTTCTAATGCAGAATGTGAAACTTCCGAAGCATTCTACTTTAGCACTTTGTGCATGCATGTAAGACATATTGTTTGGATGTTTTGGGTTGCATAATCCTTATATGAATCCGTACAAACTCCCCATGGGCTGATGCTACCAAAACATTTGAAGACTTTAGATATTAATACTCCTGATTATGATGATGACCATGCCTTTCTTCATAAGATGGTTAGGATCATTCGGACTCTCAAAATGTCTTCTTATCTCAAAGGGATCATGCAGAGGTAGATTGAACATATCTTGCCATGTGTAGATATTTTCAACACCTTGATCTCTTATGTCATGCCATCTTTCTGGATTAGTAGAGTGTCCAGGACAAGATGGGTCTTCCTGATGCCAGAGGAGCTGCTTGGATTGGAGTTGGTGGAGCTTCCTCTTGTTGCACATTGTCAATATGTTTTGAATCATCTTGAGATTTGGAGATGGATGCCTCTTTATTCTTCTTCTTTTACTTTGGATTAGAAGTCATCATTTTTCTCCCCTTCAACTGTTTAACTAAGAAGACTAGCCTGCAGCACCTTGTTAATCATCTTTGTCTTGCTCAGTTGGGTTATCCTCTCTAATAGATTCAAATTGAGAGGGGACAGAATCCTGCTGTGGATCAGAAGATGAAGCTTGCTGAGACTCAACAGGAGGTCCAGGTTGTGTTGTCTCAAAAGGTTCAACCTTAACCTCCATTTCTTGAGGGACCTAACTTGGTGGGGAGTGTAAGTCAACAAGTTCTTCTCTTTTGATCTTTTGCTTGATCACCCTAATGTGCTCATCCATAGTAGATAGAGACATAAGGCCAAGTTTCCTTCCAAAGAATCCATACAGCTTCAAGAAGCTCATCATCTTCTCCCTATCATCAAACTTCTTCATACTCTTTTAGACGATGGCTCTTGCCTTTGCAGCATCTTCTCTTATCTTTCTCTTTGTTTTCTTTCTTTCTTTGAGTACTTCAAGTTCAAGCTGCTTAAGATACTCAAACTCTATGTACTCAAAGGATAAGGGAAGAAATGCATCTGCCTGATATAGGCCTGTGGCACTCAAGTAGTTGATCATGTTGATCCTATCAGTTTCTTTGTCTACCTGAGGTTCTTGTGGAGCAATAGCCTCTTGTACAGGGCTTTCTTGAACTGGTGAAAGGGTAGGAACATTTTGTAGAGCGTTTTCAATCTCTTTTCTTTCTTAACTTGAAGAAGCAATCTTGCATCCTCTGCCTCCTTCCTTTCTCTTGACATTTCCATGTCAGGTAGTTCATTTAATTCCTCTAAGGGGAGGGAGATGATATTATCAATATCATAGTTTCTGGTCTGTAAGTAAGCAATCCTAACTACCCTCAACTCATCATTTTGAGTTTTTGGTCTGGAAGCAGCCTTAATTGCAGCTTCCATAAAGCCAACAGACCCAACAGAGGAACTTTCTCCCCTTAGCTTCCTTTTCCTCTCTCTCTCCTCCTCCTCAATCTCCTCAAAAGTTAGTTTCCTTTTCCTTTTGCCACTCATAGACCTTTGTGACTCAGGGTGGAGAGAGCTTTGGCCTTCATTGCTTGGTGTAGCATCCAAGCTCTGGCAAGAGAGAGGTTGAGATACACCTTCACTAGCGGGTGTCTCATCAAGGGAATGGACTTCTGAAGCAATTATAGGTATGACAGGGCTCTCAGGTTCAATCACTGGGCCTTTAGTCAAGGTTTTCCCTTTGAAACTAATCTCAGGGTTTGCCTCAACATCCAGTTGACCAGTAACATTGCCTTATTGCCTTTGTCTCCTTCTGACGCTGAACTCTTCAGTAATCCTATCTTGAATCCTTTGAGCCAACTTGTCAGCTTGTCTAGATTGGCTTGTATTGACAAGTGGCATGTTTATAAGGTCAAGACCTTCATAGTAGTTCAAGTTCTGAAAATTAAAGACTTCTTGTTGCCCTTGAACTCTTTGAAGAATAAGGGCTCTTCTGTTAACATCATACATCCACCCTATGATGTAGTTAGAAGTTCCTTGAGGTGGAGATGACATAACCCTTGGAATGCCTTCTTCAAAAAGACTCTGAATGAAGGAGTCTATATAATCCACATCAATATGAACTTGAGGAAGTTTTTGAGTATGGACAGTTGCAAGTGACATTTGGTGAGTCCTCAAAGTCTATGCTTTGTGAAGAACTCCCAAATTCTGTGATTGTTGACGCTCTCTCCCTGCTTGGTAGCATCACCCTCTTGCATAGGTGAGCCAGGAGTTAGGTCAATTATATTCACAGGTTCTTGTTTTCCTGGTTGAGTTTTTGTAAAGGTCTCCCAGCTAGTTTCTACTTGAGATAAGAAATCTCATGTTGCTGATCATTGACCCTATTGTGTAAGGTAGTTACATGAGATTCCAAGTGACTAACCTTAGATACTAGATAGGTGCATGTTTTTGACAGTTTTTGCACCTTTAGTCTTAGATTCCCCTCTTATTCATCAGAAGATTCATAGGGGGATGAGATAATTGGACCAAAGTCCTCAGTCTCACCACCAGCATGATGTTCTTGGCTGCTGGTTTTCCTCTGATCATTGACTACTTCAGATGGAGTATCAGTGGGATGAGTTGTCATGGTTGAGGTCTTAAAGATGTAATCACTTACAGAAGTGAGAGCCTCTTCCATATGGACTTCCTAAGTAGAGTCAGGAAGATCCACCTCAGTGGTAGGGGTGGATGATGTGGGCTAGAGATGGAAAAATCAGGAACACTCATCTCTCTTTGAGTAGGAGAAGAGTAGAGAGACTCATGATACTCACTGAATCCCAAGTCCTCATCATCAAAGAAATCAAGGCTAGGAATTGG
The DNA here is from genome assembly GCA_018326385.1 of Flaveria bidentis. Classification (NCBI taxonomy): domain Eukaryota; kingdom Viridiplantae; phylum Streptophyta; class Magnoliopsida; order Asterales; family Asteraceae; genus Flaveria; species Flaveria bidentis. The sequence continues at coordinate 13,990 of BJCM01268014.1, forward strand.
TTAGTTGAGATCTAAGGCTGGGGATGGTAACTTTCCCCTGAAGGTTGTTCACTAGAGTGTTGAGACTCTGAGTGAAGGCTTAAAGTTGTTGGGCTAATGAGCTCATCAGTCTGAGCATGAGAAACCTCAGGACTGATAGTTGAAGTAATGTGAGTGGTTTGCTCCTTAGGAGAAGTGGGAGCTCCGGTGTCCACTTCCTCCTGTGTGGGTAGTAGTATGGGGGACTGCACAAACTGAGTAACTTGTGTAGGGGTTCATTTGTATTTTATTTTGTAGATGAGAGTGATTTGTGGCTATTTTGGTGATTGAGAGGTAGAATGTGTGGGTTCAACACTAGCTTGTGTTGCTAGGTTGTCACTTTGAGCAATTAGCTCTAACATTTTGGGAACAAGGGTTGTTTCTACACCAGAGAAGCCAACAGTTGGCTTTTCTAAAATTTTAAACATGTCGGGCTTCATCTATCCTAATTTAAGAATATTACTTGTTTTCCTCAACTGTAAGCCCAGTTTAAGGTTGAAAATGTATTGAACATATCTATAAAACATATAATATTCGAGTCTAATTTAGCAAAAAAAATTTATAAACAAACTGAGAGTACCTGAACTTGACCCCCTGAATCATTCCATGCTCTATGAAGGAGAGATCTTCTGGAATCTAGTCCCAGCCCCCATGCTTGTAGGACAAGTTATGGATGACCACATGAAGTAGGTACTTCCATTCGGAGGAGACCTTTCCTTTCCTGAAGGTCTTGACAGAAAATCTCCTTCATAGCCTATCTGCCCAAAAGAGTGGTTGACTGCTTCCTTAGGAAAAGACAACTCATCTTCCTCATCATCTAGCTGAAGATGGGTGTTTATGATGGCTGGAGTGATAAAGATTGTCCTCCCCTGCACTGTGACAGGCAGTGCCTTCTCCCCATCTAGCATGACCTATTGACAGGTCTTCCAGAAATCAAACAAATGATCCTCATAAAGAACATGATCAATGGTAAGGGAGGTAGAATAGTTTGACAGAGCCAAAAATCGACAAACGTCTGATAAATGAGGATCTTTCTTAGAGTATAACATAGCAACCTGATTGTGTTGCCTGTGTAACTGAATGGATAAGTTTAGGTCAATTTTGATGTTTAGGTTAGCCATTTGAGAAGGCTTAGAGGTGAAGGAACTGAAGAACAAAGGCGGTTTTAGAGAGAGGTTTGGGAATTTAGGTCTGGGAGAAGATGAAGATGATAAAGAAAGAGGAGAAACCATTGGGTTTATATATGAAAAGGATTTCAGACAAAGTTAATGAAGGAGGCTAAACTTTGAAATCCAGATGTTGGTCTTATCTCTG
>BJCM01268014.1:15341-25558 GCA_018326385.1 Flaveria bidentis
TGAAAAAGGTAGTTTGCTTTTTGCTCAATAGGTAGTTTTCTTGGAAGTCGAAAATCTTTCGAAGGTAATTTGTCTTCGGAAGTATTTTTTTTGATAAAAAGCTTCCGAAGCCAAAATGACTTATGAAGATATTCCTGAGAGTTTTGAAAAATTTTCTTTGGAAGAGATATAGGACTTGGATACTTTATTCATTTAATAATAAAGCTTCTGGAAGTTAATTTGCTTCAGAAGAAAGTTGTCCTTGAAAACATTCAAATACTTAAGAGAAATGTTAAGCTTCAGAAGATGCATGATCGGTTTTTGTCACTTAACACTTGGTTTTTCTCTCAAACTCACTTATACTACACTCGGATCAGATGAAGCGTTGTCTCTTCTAAGAGTTGATAATAATAGAATAAGTAACAATGAACACAAAAAGATAATTTTCAAGGTACTTGTATATATTGCTTCTCAACTCAAAGTATTACAAGACTCTTACAAGCATATAGCATGAGTTATAATGAGAAACTATATATAATGCTACCTATAGCCAGATATACTTTGATACCAGCTAGAATCCTCTAACTAAAGCAAATACTACAAAGCTATAGTTTAAGGTATCTTAGATAATATCTTATCTAAGATATGGTAGTCATGACATGTCCATGACTTACCTTTCGTTACCAACTAAAGTTGGCAACTGTACTAACTAATAAAGATGAACAGTGGAATAAAGTATGGTCAACTACATGGCTTTTGAGAAAACGCCATGCAGTATCTCAGAGGTCTGCAACGGAGTGTCAGACACACCATACTTATGTCCACTGGTTCATAGTATTGTCATCCGAAGGGTAGTTGGCTTCGGAAGAACAAGTTCTTCCGAAGCCACTTATACTTCGGAAGAGGCTACTTCTTCCGACACTTGAGGACTTCTTCTTTTCTTCATAGTTCGAAAGTTGACTTCTGATATTTTCTTATCAGACTTGATCTTCGGAAGTGAACACTTTGACTTCGGAAGTAGAGTTTGTCTTTGGAAGTTAATCTTGCACTTTGTCTTCTGAAGAACTCTATTTCCTTCGAAAGTTCCACACTTAGCTTCGGAAGTCTTTTATTAGATGCACCAAAATAATCTAGTGATTTGGTTTTGGTTGCACCAGCCCTCTTCTTGATCCAAGAAACTCCCCCTAGGTTGATGCTACCAAAACCTCACTTGTTTCTGCTTCTCAAAACTTTCAGCACCAGGGAAAGCAGATATTATCTGATTCCTTGTTCTTCCTAGAAGTGATGCTGAGAAACTTGTATAAATCATTAGTTGACAAGAGATCCAGTCTGTCACTCTGAATGATGTGCACCCTCTGTTAGGTCCCTCTAAAAAGAGTTAGTTGATGAGAGCTGTAGTCATACTCTCATCAAACTATGGGTTCCAATTCAGGGCCTTCCACCATCTGTAGAAAGGCTTTACCTTTGGTGGTTGACCTTTTCTTGTCTTCTTTCTCTCTCAGTTTCAACTCCTCTTCAATCTTTGCTTTTGTGGTTAGCTCAGCAAGATGAAAGCTGCTAAGATGACTTCTAATGTGAGCAGCAGTTTTAGAGTTGGATCAGCAATATCAAATCTGCTAGAGTGTAGTAGAGAGGAGGCATTCAGCCTGTTGCTTTCTCCATTCTCTCTCTATAAAAACGTTGTGAGAGGCTTCATCAAACCTCCACTAGATGATTTTCTTCCTAGGCACAAGGGGCTGACTAGGAATCTTGTCCCCTCTCTTTGTATCCAGTAGAGTCACCAACTTTCTTCTCAGCTTCTTCTCTTCATCGTTTAAGGAGTTAGAGTTGAGACCAAGAAGTCTAGCAGCATGGTCCAGTGTTCCTCTAGGCAGATCAAGAAATTGATCTCTTGTGAGGGAACATGAAGATCCATTAACATAAGTTAGTTTGACAGAGCCTTCCTCACAAGAGATGCCGCTCAAGGTTATGCAATTACTGAGCTTTGTCTTAATTTCCTTAAACTCTTCTAAGGAGATATGTTTGGAAGGTTGAGGTGATAGTTGTGGTGTTGTGGTTCTGGTGAATGTTTTGGGTTGTATGATGGGAAGTTTAGGTGGTTGAGGTGAGGAAGTAGGTATGGATAATGGTGTAGGTTCAGGTGTGAGGGTTCAGTTTTGATGGGGAATGGAGAGGGAATTGGTTTAGGTTGGGGTTGAGCGGTTGGCTTGAAGATCATCCCTTTTACCCTTCTATACATCTCTTTCTTTTTTCCCATATGAATGTCAACCCTGATTTCGCTGACAATTCATTGAAGTGTCTTTTCAAACATAGGTCCCACCTGCCTACCAGAGAAGCCGTGAGCCCGGAGATAGTCTTTCATCTAGGCTTTCTCACCTATCTTCTTGGTTGCAGTGACCCCAACTTCTTCTTCTTTTCCCTCAACTTCTCTCTTGCAACTCTCTTTCTCCAGTTGATCCTGCTCTTTGTTGAAAAGCCATAGGATCGTATCATTACCATGTGGAGATAGTTCTTGAAGAGAGAAGTCTCTGGAGGTTAGAAAAGATATCCTTTCCCTTCGGAGCTACAGATCAGCTTCCCTCTTTTCTCTTTCACTTTCCTCCTCTAAGGCCAACCATGCTACTTCCTTCTATTGTTCATTCTGCAGCCTGGTTGCCTTTTCTAGCTCTGCCAACTCCTCTAATGGTAGCAGGAGTATGTCTTCATTGGCAGCTCCAAGCTTGATGAGTCTGTCAATGATCTCTACCCTCTTTTTCTTGTTGAGTGCCTCCTGGTTGGTAGTAGTTGCTTTGGAAGTGGCAGCTAAGAACTTCCCAGTTGGAAGTCTACCTTTTCTTTTAAGCTTTTCAATCCTTTTTTTCATCCTAAATCTCTTCCGCAATCATTTTCTTCTTTCCTTTATTATCTTTGGAAGTGCTTGACTTTGGTGGTTCTTGGATGGAGGGTTCAGATTGAGATAGAGGTAGTGAAGGTGTCTGAGCTAGGGGTCGGTTGAGAAAGTCCTCACTATTCACCTCAGATGCCAGCTCTAGAATTGCATCTATGATTATTAGATCCTCGGACAAGGAGAACAGTCCTTCTACAGCTTCCATCTCAGCTTCGGAAGACTCAGCATGTTCTTTCAAGGCTTTGACTTCAGCTTCGAAAGTTTGAGGGGATGCAGTATCTATCCCAACTGTTTTGGTTGCTGGGCCAGTCCTTATTTCCCCTTTGAATTGAATCTCAGGTTCCATTTAGACCTTAGGTTGACTAACCTCTTCCACAGTGGTAGAAGGTGCACTTAACCTCTGAAGCTCTTCAGCTCCAAAGTACATCATAGCCACATCAGGGCTAGGCTGATCTAGAGAAGATCTCAATAGGAACTTGGAGAAGAGCCTATAGAGATCTCTAAGCACCCTTGAGTCTATTTGCAGTACAACTTAGGATGGCTCAGGAAAGATAGTTGCAATGGGAGCCGAATATCTAGAAGTTGAACTTTGGCTTAGTGGTTCCTCAGTTGTTTGTCTCTGAACACTCTCCTCCTTTTTGGTAGCATCATCTTGAGAGCTAGATGAGCTGGAGGAAGAGGTCAAGGAGACCTGAATAGTTACATGCCTAATAGATCTCTCAATTTGTTTCTTAACTAGTTGAGCCTTGAGATTGTCAATCTCAAGTTGCTGAGTGGCAGACCTATCCTCTAAAGTCCTAACCTTTGACTCGAGCTTTGAGACTTTAGACAGTAGGTCTTTAATGATGTGTTGCATTCTTCCCTTATATTCTTTTGAAGAATCATAAGGAGAAGAAGTAACATACCTAGTATGTTCATCCTCACCACCAGATGTGGTTTCTTGGCACCCTGGTTTCCCTTGCTTAATGATGTCTCGTTCAGAGTCATCAACAGGCATGGTTGCCGCAGATTCAGTATCAGAAATGTTCCCACTGTCCGGAAGGTCCATTGAGACACCTTTTGTAGTGGCAACTGAATTGCATGAGTCCCTTCCATATCAGTGGGACTCACCTCAGTAAAGGCTTGCTGATGGGGGCTAGAGATAAGAGGTCTCTCTAGGCTCTGTTTATCTTTGAGAGAGTGTTGTCAATCAACTTCATTTCCATGAAGAGACGTAATCTCTTCATCAGTTTTGAAAAGAAGGTTAGTGAAAGATATAGAAGTTAAACCTAGTGACTCAGGACCTTAATCAATGTCTACAGACATTGAGCATATGGTGGGGTTGTCCACTTTGGCTGCTCAGAGGAGTATAGATACTCACCTTGAGGGCTTTCAGCTTGGGTTTCGGGCTCATGGGTTTGAGACTGAGGAGACTCAATACCCATATTTATGTCAATTGTGAAGAATGGTGAGACCTCAGACTGAGTGGGAGCCCATTGTTCCACTCTAGTCCTTTTGGATTGAACAGGAGGAGCTTATTCAATCAGAGAAGATTGAACAAGGGTTCGTTTGGGGCATCTTTGATATGTGATGGTGATGGGAGGAGAAGGTAGGTTTGGCAATATGATGGCAGTTGCTGGTGTGGGTTTATCACATGTAGGGTTAATAGGGATGTCACCAAGAGCTATTTGCTCAGTCATACCTGGAAGCAGAGCAGTATGTCTTCCGGTGAAGTTGGTGGGCACTCTCTTCAAATTTTTGAAGATGGTCGGCCTTATTTGAGGACAATTAGAGCAGCTGCACATACAAGCTGACTCTGGTCCAACTCATAATTGATTATGTGCTGGAGAAATCTGGAATACATGAAGAATGTTTCCCGTTGGAGATTTCCCATGAGATTGGTCATCATAAATCTTGAATATTTGAATTTAAGGCTTCTCACCATTCCATGAACTAGGCACGCTAGTTCGTATGGAATTTGATCCCATCCCCCAGATTTGTTGGACATGCAATGAAGAACGACATGTAGCAGGAACTTCTAGTTGTATGAGAAGTTGAACTTGTAGACTTTGGACCTGCTAACATCTCCACCATATCCCATTTGGATGTAGGTGTTGTCTAAATCTGCTTTGGGGAACTCTATGGGGGGCATCCTTATCATGAAGCTTAAGATGCTCTCTGATGAGTTGTTCAGTAATGACCAACTCCTAGCCACAAATGCTCGATCTTATTACCCGAACCCCATTTAGGGTTTCAATCTGACCATTTTCCCAAAATTCATCCATATGATTGGACATGCTAAGGTTAACAGTCAGGGCGGTGTAATAAGATGATTGGGTAAGAAAGGAAATGATCTCAGAGAAGTCATCATCTATTGAGGAATCAAGAAGTACGACTTGATTATGCTGAGGGTTAAGTGCCATTTATGAAAGGTGTAGGAAGATGAGTTTGAACTTGGGTAAATTGAGAATGAAGAAAGCTTTTAGGGCAGTAAAATGTGGTAAGAAGATGAGAGTGAGTAGTCGGGATTATTTAAAAGAGGGTGAAATAATGGTTGAAGGGGCTTGAATAAGATGATGTGATGTTTTAGTGGGAGATGTGACAGGGGTGGTAAGGTTTAGTTCAGTTAAATAATCTGACATCATTAACAAAATATTTACTTTTTACAGTGTGGGGCCCAAAATATTTCCGTTACACAGTAAAGTCTTTTTCCGAGTATAAACTACTTCCGAAGGTAATTTGTCTTTCAAAGGCAACATTTACTTCCGAAGGTAGGGTCGTATTTTCGAGAGTAAAGATTACTTTCCGAATGGAGAGTTTTATAAGCTTCGGAAGTAGATCTGATTGTAATCAAGCGCTTCTTCCGAGACTAAAAACTCTTCCGAGAAGAAAATTATCCTCGGAGGAATTTTGCTTCGGAATATATGTAAACCATCTTCCGAGGGTTAATCCTGTTCGGAAGAATTTATACTTAGTGAAAATTTCAAAGAGAGACCTTTTGTAACAGAGCTTAGATTGTACTGACATGAGACATTACATATTTAAAAAGGTTTTCAAAAGAAGTAGACTAATCAATGTTTATCATCCCAATGGCTGTAATGAGATACTTAAATCTCTGTTCATCAAATGCTTTGGTGAACAAGTCAACATATTGTTTATTTGAATCAACTTTGATTAGCTTAATCAAAATTTTTCTATGAATGTCTCTAATGAAATGATACCTGATATCAATATGTTTTGTCTTGGAGTGCTTCACAGGATTTTCAGTGATAGAAATAGCACTATTATTGTCAATGTGGATAGGAGTGCTCATAAAGTTTAATCCATAGTCTAACATTTGGTTCTGAATCCACAACAACTGAGCACAACAACTTGCAGTAGCAATGTATTCAGCTTCAACAGTTGATGTAGAGACACAGGATTGTTTCTTGCACTGCCATGAGATGATCCTTCCACCAAGAAATTGACATCCAGCTGATGTTGATTTCTTGTCAATGTTGCAGCTACCATAGTCACTGTCAGAGTATCCATAGAGATTAAAATTGTTGTTCCTTGGATACCAGAGACCTAATTTAGGTGCTCCTTTGAGGTATCTGAGGATTCGGTTTTTATCACTTAACTTTTGGTTTTTCTCTCAAATTCACTTATACTACACTTGGATTAGATGAAGCAGAGTCTCTTATAAGAGTTAATAATAATATAATAAGTAACAATGAACACAAAAAGATAATTTTCAAGGTACTTGTATATATTGCTTCTCAACTCAAAGTATTACAAGACTCTTACAAGCATATAGAATGAGTTACAATGAGAAACTATATATAATGCTACCTACAGCCGAATATACTTTGATACCAGCTGGAATCCTCTAACTAAAGCAAATACTACAAAGCTATAGTTTAAGGTATCTTATATAATGTCTTATCTAAGATATGGTAGTCATGACATGTCTATGATTTACCTTTCGTTACCAACTAAAGTTGGCAATTGTACTAACTAATAAAGGTGAACAGTGGAATAAAGTATGATCAACTACATGGCTTTTGAGAAAACTCCATGCAGTATCTCAGAGGTCTGCAGCGGAGTGTTAGAGACACCATACTTATGTCCACTGGTTCATAGTAGTGTCTTCCAAAGGGTAGTTGGCTTTGGAAGAACAAGTTCTTCCAAAGCCACTATACTTCGGAAGAGGCTACTTCTTCCGAGGCTTGAGGACTTGTTCTTTTCTTCATACGTTGAAAGTTGACTTCTGATCTTTTCTTCTCAGACTTGATCTTCGTACGTGAACACATTGACTTTGGAAGTAGAGTTTGTCTTCGGAAGTTAATCTTGCACTTTGTCTTCGGAAGAACTCTATTTCCTTCGGAAGTTCCACACTTAGCTTCGGAATTCTTTTATTAGATGCACCAAAATAGTCTAAGTGATTTGGTTTTGGTTGCACCAGCCTTCTTCTTGATCCAACAGAAGATAATTTAGAAATTTCTTCTGAATGCAATTTTACTCAAGCATTTGTTTGTTTTAAAGGCATAAGTTTCTTTCGAAGATAAAACCATATCTTGCGAAGGACAGAAAATATCAAAATTTTCAAAAATCTAAGGAAAGTCTTCTAAAAAGATTTTCTTCCAAGGAAGACAAGAGCTTATGAAGATGATGAAATAGACAACTTAGGACACACTGATTTTAGTAATAATATGAATAAGTTTTAAGAGAAAGCTACTCAAGGTTAATCATCCCAATAGCTGATATGAGATATTTAAATCTCTATTTATCAAAAGCTTTAGTAAACAAATCAGCATATTATTCATTTGTGTTAACCTTGACTAGTTTGATCAAGCCTTTCTCAAAGTTATCTCTAATTAAATGATACCTTATATTGATGTGTTTTGTCCTTGAGTGTTGCACAGGATTCTCTGTAATAGAGATGTAACTATTGTTGTCTATGTGAATGGGAGTCTCTTTAAAGTTGAACCCATAATCCAACATCTGATTCTGAATCCAAAGCACTTGAGCATAGCAGCTTGCAGCAGCAATGTATTCAGCTTCAGCAGTTGATGCAGAGACACAGGATTGCTTCTTGCATTGCCATGAGACAACCCTTCCACCAAGAAACTCACATCCCCCTAATGTAGACTTTGTAGTCATATTACATCCACCATAATCAATATCTGCATATGCAAACATATTAAAGTCAGAATTCTTTGGATACCAAAGGCCAAGTGTTAAGGCACCTTTGAGGTATCTTAAAATTCTCTTAAGAATGATAAGATGTGACATCTTGGGGTTGGCTTGATTTCTTGAACAAACACATGTGGAAAACATGATATCAGGCCTGCTAGCTGTAAGTTACGTAAAAGACCCAATCATAGCCCTGTAGAGATGTTCATCCACACACTCCCCCTCAAGGTCAGGATCAAGGGAATGATTTCTTGCTATGGGTGTCTTAGCAACCTTGTAATTAGTCATGTTGAACCTCTTGAGTATGTCTTGAACATACTTTGACTGACTTATGAAGATGTCATCTTCAACTTGATTCACTTGAATTCCTAGAAAGTAATTGAGTTCCCCCATGGCACTCATTTCAAATCTATCATTCGTCATCTTCTTATAGTCTTTGCAGAGCTTTTGATTAGTTGAACAAAAGATGATGATATCTACATACACTTGAACTAGCATCAAGCCATTTAATGTTCTTTTGATGAAGAGTGTTCCATATATAATACCTCTTCTGTATCTATGCTTGCAGAGATACTGAGATAGAGTCTCATACCACTTCCTTGGTGCTTGATGCAACCCATAAAGAACCTTATCAAGCTTGCAGACATAATTAGGATGATCAGGGTCTGTAAATCCAGGTGGTTGCTTGACATACACCTCTTCTTCAATCACCCAATAGAGAAAACAACACTTGACATCAAGTTGGTAAACCTTGAAATTCTTGGATGCAGCAAAAGCTAAGAATATCCTAACAGCTTCTAGTCTTGCTACAGGAGCAAAGACATCTGTGTATGACAATTCCTTGAACAACTAGTCTTGCCTTGTTTTTATGACAATTCCTCTATCATCCTTTTTATTCCTAAAAACCTATTTTGTTCCTATAGTAGTTTTCCCATGAAGAAGAGGACATCGGTTCCAAACCTTTTGCCTCTTGAATTGAAGCAGCTCGTCTTGCATAGATTCAACCCAACTTCCATCCTTTAGAGCCTCATCAATTTTCTTAGGCTCTATCTAAGATAAGAAACAAGAGTGAAGACAAACATTTGCATCATGGGTTTGTCCTCTTGTTCTTACCCCTGAATCAACATCTTTAATGATGTTTGAAGTGGGATGAGACTTGTGGATCCTTAGCTGAGGAATCATAACAAGTTGTTGAGAGATGTCTAATTTAGAAAAATTTTGATCTGGTACTTAGGTTTCTCCCACCATATCAGCACACTTATCAAGTAAAACTTGATCCAAAGAGTGTGTCACATCATTGATGTTGTCTTTAATGGATTGGTTATCAGTATCAAGAAATTCTTGATCACTTTCACCACCACCATGGTCTTCTACATTTGAAGCTTCTTTATCTGGTTATTGAGCCTCTGAGCTGGAATTTGAAGGCAATTCAGATGTATCAGCTGAATTTGTCATTGTTGTGCTAATAGAAACTTCATTTGCAGAATTAGTTACAACTGGAGCTGAAGATGTATAGTTTGAAGGTCTTCTCAGCTCAAATCTTGGATCAGGATCACCTGTTAGTTGAATATCTATAGACCATAAAACATTCTCACAATATTTGTTAAACAGTTGGTAACTAAATCAAGATCAAATAGCTTATCAGGACAAGAATCAGCTACACTGGGTATGTGTTCATTGAAAGTCACATATGCTGACTCCTCAACAATTTTGGTTTTAAGATCGTATACTTGATAAGCTTTAGCTTGAGAAGAATATCTAATGAAATGTCTATTATCTGATTTCTCAGCAAATTTGGCAATTTAATCTTTGGTATTCAAGATGGTGCAAGGGCATCCAAATGACCTGAGAAAGCCTGTTAGAACCCTTGAAAGATTAACATTTAATCTTTTTGTGTATATTTTATAGTTTGTACTAGTATAGGGACTAGTTTTGTAAATTGTTAGTTCCTTAGTTGCTAGTATAAATAGCTTAGACTAGAGTAGAGTTAAAAAGAATTTTAAAAGTAGTTATTGAGAGTTTGTTGAGAATTGTTAACTGCTTTCTTACTCTTGTAATTGTCTTAGCTATATCAATGAACTGTGAATTTGTTGATATTGCTTGAATTGATTACAATTGTTTGTGTTTCTCTTGAATTGTTTACATAAATCATTACAGATTGTCTCAATTGATCCTATCAATTGGTATCAGAGCTTTC
>BJCM01268016.1:4984-28177 GCA_018326385.1 Flaveria bidentis
CACCCTACCCACCCACACCTGCCACCCACCACCAACCTGCAGGGTTATCATTTGGTAAGATCGTTCCATCCCGGGCTTTCATTTCTCAATTCTGGTTTTAGATTGATGCTTTCTCGTTATTTGTTATATTACTGCGTCCTGAGTTTTTTATGCGCCGACTATTGCATTTGTCTGTACATTTCTAGTGCTGCTTTGCTTTTTTTAAGGTGTGTTTCGTGTTTAGTGCTTATTTCGTGTTTTTGTGCTGGTTTTTGGTCACGGAGGGTTAGTGAGGTACAATAGATAACAGGAGTCATTACAATGCTCTGAGATCATGTTCGGGGAGGAGAGGTGCTTCTTTAGAGAGAAATGGTTATAGACTACGAGTGGCATCGTGGAATTTAGGCACCCTTACTAGTAAGTTATTAGAGTTAATTGATGTGCTGAATAGACGTAGGGTGCAGATAGCGTGCATTCAGGAGACTAAATGGCGGGGTGGGAGAGCAAAAGAGTGCAATGGTTATAAACTGTGGTATTCAGGGTCTGATGGTACCAAAAATGGAGTAGGTTTCTAGTTGCTAAAGAACTTCAGGATAATGTAGTGGAGGTGAGAAGATACGATGATAGACTTATGTTGTTAAGAATAGTAATAGGGGATGAGGTAGTGGCAGTAGTTAGTGCGTATGCACCATAAGTTGGATTAGGAGAAACTGAAAGAAATAAGTTCTGGGAGACTTTAGATCATGTTATGGGGGACATACCTAGAGAAGAAAAAATATGCATAGGAGGTGATTTTAATGGGCATACCGGTAAGGGTAATGATCAATTCCCGTCGGTTCATGGAGGCTTTGGGTTTGGTCTGAGGAATGACGGCGGAAGGGAGCTTCTTGACTTTGCTTTAGCGCATGACCTAGGCATCATAAAATCATTTTTTTAAGAAAAGAGACTCGCATCTAATCACGTTTAGCAGCGGCGGGAGACACACGTAGATAGATTATTTGCTGATGAGGGGAGAAGACCGTAACTCGTGGAAGGACTGTAAGGAAATCCTGGGAGAGACTGTAGTGACTCAACATCATTTGTTGGTGGTTGATCTACGCGTGAAGATAGCAATTTTCCAGCCAATTAAGAGATTTAGACCTACGATCAGATGGGGCCAACTCAAATAAAAAAATACCACCTTTAGAGATAAGGTCATACAAATGATCCAAACTAGGCCATAGAAAGGCGCAAATCAAATGTGGGAAGATATGGCAACTACAGTTATGCAAACAGCTAAAGAAACTCTTGGACTTGCAACAAATAGGACAGTAGGTCATAAGGAATCCTGGCGGTGGAACGAAAATGTACAGGAGAAGGTAAAAATTAAACAACAAAGTTTTAGAGACCTTTTACAATGTAATAATGACGAAGAACAAGCAGAGCTAAAACATAAATATAAGGAGGCTAAGCGAGAGGCGAAAAAGTCTGTGTCAGAGGCAAAGAACACATCATACGAGAAAATGTATAAGCGATTAGAGACGAAAGAAGGAGAATATGACATGTTTAAGATTTCTAGGGTAAGAGAAAGTGGAAGACAGGACCTGAGAATGGTAAAGTTTATAAAGGCTGCGGATGGAAAGGTCTTGGTGAAGAAGAACGACATCAAGGCGAGATGGAAAACTTACTTCGATAACCTTTTCAACATAACAAACCCTAATCAACAATCTGCCATCGATAAAACAACCCAACCAAACCAACAAAACAAGTGTTATTATAGAAGCATCACTGTCGACGAAGTTACAAGGGCGCTGAAGAAAATGGGAAGAGCTAAGGCAGTGGGGCCGGACAACATACCGATTGAAGTGTGGAAGTGCCTGGGAGACGAGGGCCTGGAATGGCTAACAGACTTATTCAACACTATTGTCAAAACCGGGAGGATGCCAGAGCAATAGAGAAGCAGTGTCATAGTCCCCATATATAAGAAAAAAGGAGATGTACAATATTGCGCAAATTACAGGGGAATTAAGCTATTGAGTCACATGATGAAACTATGAGAAAGATTTATTGACACGAGAATTAGACGAGAAACCCAGATAGCGGTAAACCAATTTGGATTTATGTCAGGACGCTCTACAACAGAAGCCATACACGTCATAAGAAGGATAATGGACAAATATAGAGAAAAGAAAAGGGACCTACACATGATTTTCATTGACCTAGAAAAAGCATATGACAGTGTGCCGCGTCAACTTATTTGGGAAAGTCTACAACTTAAAAGGGTACCAGAGAGGTATATCAAAATAATAATGGATATGTATGAAGGGGAAAAAACGTGTGTGCGAGCACCAGTCGGAGACACAGACTTTTTCCTGGTGGAAGTGGGACTACACCAAGGATTGGCATTGAGCCCATTTCTCTTCACAATAGTGTTGGATGAGATGAATAAGTCTATACAAAAGCCAGTCCCGTGGTGCATGCTGTTTGCGGATGATATTGTCTTAATATCAGAATCTAAAATGGTGCTTAACGAGAGGCTAGAACAATGGAGAGCCGCACTAGAGAGCAGAGGCTTCAGGATAAGTCGCTCTAAGACGGAATACATGCATTGTAACTTTAGTGGGGGGGATGAAGAGGACACCCAAATAAGTATCCAGGGTAGGACAGTACCACAGACATCTAGGTTCAAATACCTAGGCTCGTACGTACAGGAGGACGGAGAGATACACCGCGATGTAGCTCACCGTGTGCAGTCAGGATGGTGCAAATGGAGAGCAGTATTAGGGATCCTGTGTGATAAGAGGTTCCCAACAAAACTAAAGGGAAAACTATACAGAGTGCCAGTACGTCCAGCTATGTTATACGGAATAGACTGTTGGGCCATAAAGAAATCGCACCAGAGACAAATCGAGGTCGCGGAAATGCCAATGCTGAGGTGGATATGTGGCCACACAAGATTGGATCGAATAAGAAACGACGTGTTTCGATAGAGGCTAGAGGTGGCTGGTATCACAGATAAAATCCGAAAGGGAAGAGTAAGATGGTTTGGGCACGTAAAGCGGAGGCCGATGGTAGCACCCGTTAGAGCAGTAGAGAACATCAATGTAGAGGGTAGGAGGAGTAGAGGTAGACCTAGGTTGACTTAGGACAAGGTAATTAGGCGAGATGTGGTAGACATGCACCTCTCTGAGCACATGATCGAGGATAGGAGTGCGTGGAGGCGTAGAATTAAAATTAAGGACTTTTAGCGGGATCTGTGGGTAGGAAGGGTAGTCGTAGACTTAGTTGTGGGAACCCTGTTTTCTTCAATCTGCCCTTTCGTGCGTTTCTTGATACTTTTTTGATGTACTTAATTTCTCAACTTTTTTGTGATCTATAACTGTGTGTTGTATGCCTTATATTTTAAGTGCTACGGTTATTGTTTTCCTTACTGAGTCGGGGGTCTCTTCGGAAGCGGTCTCTCTATCTCCCAAGATAGAGGAAAGACTCGCCACCAACTACCCCTCCCAGACCCGGCTCTTGAGTGGGATTTACTAGGTATGTTTTTTTGTTTGTTTGTTATGCGATGATTGTCCAGCTGTAAGCGTCCTAGGGACGGGGCCTTACATTATGCGACATTAGGATGTCCTAACGTGAGGTAAGAAATAGTATTTAATGAAATTGGTGACACTGCAGGCGTTAGCTCCTAGCCATGCTAACGACACTACCGACAACAATTATAAGCAACACAACTCTCGAAAGTGACCAACGACACTATTGGCGAAACAAGTAAAGTATTGACGATTTTGTGTATTAACTTAGTTCAGATCATGTAACAATCGTTATAGCTTAAGTGCAGGATCGGTTTTTGCGTTCAACACAAGTATTTTCTCTCAAACTCACCAAGTAACACTCGGGTTTGTGATGAAGCAGAATCTTTCTAAGAGTTGATGATTATATACTAATTAAGTCAAAGTTAAAACACAAGAGAATAGTTTTTCAAGATACTTGTATATATTATTTCTTACTTAAAGTATTACAAGACTCTTACAAGCATGATACATAAGTTATAATGAGAAGCTATACATAATTCTACCTACAGCTGGATATACTTTGGTACCAGCTAGAAACCTTATGCTAAAGCAAATACTATAAAGCTAAAGTTAGGATATTTTAGATAAAGTATTATCTAAGATATTGTAGTCATGACATGTCCACGACTTACCTTTTGTTACCAACTAAAGTTGGCAACTGTACTAAATGATAAAGGTGAACAGTGAAATAAAGTATGGTCAACTACATGGGTTTTACACAAAATGCCATGTAGTATATCTACAACGTAGTTTTAGAGGGACCATACTTATGTCCACTGGTTCATAGTAGCTACTTCTGAAGGTTAACTAGCTTCGGAAGAACTTGTTCTTCTGAAGCCTTTTATACTTCGGGAGTAGCTACTTCTTCCGAGGCTTCCTTAGGACTTCATACTTCGGAAGTTGTAGTCTTCATTTCTTCTAAGTGTTGAAGCTTTGGAAGAGTAGATACTTTGTCTTCGGAAGGTTGAGTTTTCCTTCAGAAGTTGATCTTGCACATGACTTCGGAAGAACTCCATTTGTTTTCGGAAGTTTCACTCTTAGCTTCGGAAGTTCATTATTAGTTCTACCAAATAGTCTAAGTGTTTGGTTTTGGTTGCACCAACCTTTCTTGATCCAACATTTAGCCTACTAGACAACAATGAATACGAATAGTAAATTAAGTTTTACACACCTTTGGATGCTTAGTATCTTTTGGGTTTGTTACATAGTTGAAGAAACTTACTAGAATTATTTTATGGTATCGAATGTTACAATTCTTAACTTACTTTTTCAATAGTAGTTTTGAATAAAGTGAAGTAAAGAACATACGCTTTTATAGGAAGATAAATAATGTTTATTAAAGATCTAATTTCTTCGATAAACGAAGAAATATGTTAAAGTTTTAGAAAGTCATTAAATTGAATAAATATGAGACGGTTACTGTCACACCCCTCGCTAGTGGCGGAATCGCAAGGAGATAACGTAATCGGATATCTTGAACACATGTTAATATGATATTTAAATGTAACCATCTATTCAAAATAAACTATGGCAACAATGTATTAGGGTACAAGTTTCAAAGATTTATACATTTGAGCCTAGATTTTCTAAGCTTATACAAGATAATCTTGGTGCATACCCTAGTCGTGCCATGTAATTTAATGTCCAAAGCTAAGCTTGTTAGTTTCCTGAAAGATATGTTAAACATTGGTCAACAATAACGTTGGTGAGCTCGTAGGTTTGAGACTCGATAATCATTGCAAAGTAAGTAGTCAAGTATGAATAAAAAACTCATCATGTAAAGTAGCCATAACACATGTAAGGTGAATTGTATAATCGGTCCACAACTAAGCCTTTGACTGCATGCCTCGTCCCATATTTATTCCAAATATAGAAAGAAAAGTCAAGTTATAGCATGCGTGGTAATAATCGTTCAATATCGTTGATTGTGGATTTACATGTTCAAATCAATCGAGAAAATACAGGTTGTCAGTTCCGCTAGTACTATCTATATTAAACATGTGGCTCCATGCCAGAGTTAAATAGTTGTGTAAGATAGCGAGGTCTTAGTAAGTCCAACCGAATAAATAAACATTCATCACCAAAATGTTTACAAGCATAAAGCAATAGTAATGATTTGTGTAAAGTTGTTAAGTAACATGTTTTTCCCCTGAAATTAGTAAAAGTAAAAGGGGCTACAAGAACTCATAGATTGATGGTTCTGATACGGACAAGTGAAACAAGATGGATTGCGCTTAAACCAAGTAGTTCCTACATATATATACGGTGGGTGAATAAGGTTTATGTTCCCATTAATAAGTCGTTAAATGAAGTGACTAGTTGAGTGTTACATAAAATAAGTATTAGTTCTAAATTATTGATTGAAAGTAAACTTATCCAAATTTATAGATTTGTATGTTTTAAGAACCATTATTAATATTTGATTATGAACTTAATAATTACAAGTGTATAAACATATATGCATATTATGAAATAAGTATGTTTTGTCATAGTAATAAGTTTATATGTGATTACTCAACATTTTGTGATTTATAGTTTGATTGATTTCTGTGTTTTTAAAAGTCATTTTGCGCTAAGGTTTAATTAACCAAATGTACTAAAAAAATACAAGATTTTAACTATACTTATATGAGTTTTAACTTACTACAAAAATAAATGCAACATTTTCTTGAGATCATTTAGTAGTTAAAAAATAATTGTATTATTTCAAAAATATGTGCAACTATATATTGGAATTTCAAAACTATTTCGGTTAGTTGGGGGTTAAAACGTATCCATTTTAAGTGAGACCACTTCTATTTTAACGATAACGCATAAAGCTAACTTCTAAAAAAAGATTCAAGTTAATTGCTACAAATTGAGGGAGTTATTCCCTCCCAAAATCAACCCAAGTATTCTGCCAAAAAAATCCAGTCAACATTTCGTCTTGTACTTAACTTTTGAGTATTCAAATAATAACGAAAAATTATGAATTTATTATGGCTAGAAAGATGTTTCTTTGAGCTTAATTTTAGGCTCAAGAATCGTTTATTTTGTTTTTTTTTCCATGTTATGACCCTTCAAACTTAAGGTATATTTTCTGATAGAATATGTTTTACCAATCAAAACATTTTTAAACAAACTTTTGATATGAACAAGTAATGCACTTGTTTATTAAATGTTTGATGACTTAATACACACACACACACACATATATATATATATATATATATATATATATATTCTTCATTCGTTATCTTAAACATGTTAAAGAATTGCTTAAGCGTTCGTGAATAAATACCTCAACGTGTGCAAGAAACGAAGCTTGAACGAACGTGCATACGTGTTGTGATTTGCTGCATAATCTTTGCCGCTTGAGGGCTGTTTTCTGTTCAATTTTCTGCAAAAAATGAATGGTGTGATCTTGTGATGCTTGATAGCATATGTTTATAGAGGTGGCGAATGGAATTTCGGTAGTTGCAAAATAAATAATCATGGAAGTCTTTTAACCAAGATTTTTTTTGAGATTTTGGCATGGGGGGTGGGTTGTCATGATTTGGTGAGTTTTGATGAAGGAAAAAGGGATGGACTGATTTTATTGATGATGATAGGGTGTAGAATGTAATGTGATGATGATGATGAAAAAGTGATGGTTAGTTACTACTACGGTGATACATGGTTTTATTTATTTATATTTTTGTTTATATTGTGTATAGTATATAATAGTTTTTGAATGTTATATTAAACAATAGTAAGTGTAATAGGTGTGCTTATTACTTAATATTTTCAATACCTTTTTTCTTTGTATATAGTGTAACGTGGTTGTTTTATATTTATATTTGTATTTATAAAAAATATAGGTGTATATTTATTCCATGCTCATGTATATTTTTATTGTTTACATAACTTGTCGACTTTAAGTTGATTTAGTTTAAAAGTTGATAAAGTGCCGTGATTTGCAAAATACATTTGACATTCTTTATGATTCATGTAAGTTAAATCACTAATGCTTAGTAGTTCGATGAAACGTCGTACAATATTAAGTTGTGATGATATTAATTCCCTTAGAAATATTTGAGTTCACATAATATGAAATGGTTCGAAAAAAGCAGATCCTAATAAGAATATTATAATATTGTAGGATCATTACTTAGTTTTTATCATAAACTAAGATGGATACACATCATATGAAATAATGAAATCATTTAGATATCTTGGATTTCAGGTATGTTACAGTCTCCTCCGGTTGAAAGATTTTTGTCCCGAAATTCAACTTGTAAAGAGATTTTTAGACTTTGTTATTGACAAAGTGTTTTCCCTTGATACCCGTTTTTATGGGTTAAGCTTTACGGATAGTTTAGACAGACCAAACATTAATCGATTTAAAGTGTTGTATAAAATCAAGTAGTCATGTAAGGAGTAATAAGTATAGGATACTTAAATCTAAAATTGAGTTACTCTCATTATGTAAAATTATTTGTTAAGTATGTGTGAAGTATAAGTGGGTGTACTATGTGCATAATGTATATATTTTCTAGGCTTAATATAGATATGTACTACACATGTGGCGGGTATTTATTAAGCATATGGTAAGTGTATTGTTTGCGCATGAAAAGTTTTATCTAAAGTACTTATGATGTAGCATAATATATTACAACATTGTGTAAATCTACTTGAAACCGAGATATAAGCCATGGTCAATGTATGTTGAAATCAAGCGATAGTGCACAATAGGTCAATTGCACCTTTTAGGCCATGTTTGGTTAAGATGGGATGCCATAAAGCTTTTGGTGGAGTTTTGAACTTTTGGCTACATAGTAATAAATTTGGTTACTAGATGCCGTGCGAATTGTAATTTCAACAGATGTTCTTTTAGCATGTTGTACCTCTGTTCCCTAGGCTTTGACGTATGCCCGTTTGTTTAGCCTTAACAAGGTTGGTAGTTATGAGGATGTGTTCAGCTATCCACTTTAGTAATAGATGGTGTACCCGGTTTAGTAGGCTCGGGTAGATGCCAAGTTTTAGCTCCATTTGAAATTCAAAAAGATATTTCACTAATAAACTCGTAATAATGAGTAGGTAGTCTCTAGTATTGGCTATTTTGAAATGAATACTAGCGTTGGCTACAATCAGTTTTTGATGAGAGTTTTGAGTAATCTTTTGTAGGTGGTCACTAAAGTGAGTATTTACCATTCGAGTTGAGAGTATAGTAATACTTCAGGTTGCTATTAGTTATTATAAAGAAAGTGGTAGGGGTTATAAACAATATTCATCATTCTAAGAGCACTAAAGTAGTTAAGGCATGAGTTTTGTACCAGTTCAAGTGAGTGTGCCAAAGGGTTTTGGATATAAAAATGTAAGTGTATTAACTAATTTTGAAATTGTCCGACCATTAAAGTATAATCAGTTCAAGAGTACTAGGTGATTCAAAGTATCTTTAAGTTATTAGGTGTAAAACAGTTTAAAATATCTAATGTTTTACTCATTCGAAGGGTATAAAATATTTTAAAATATTAATTGGTATAAAATGCTTCTTATTTAAAGTACATCAACACGTTAAAAACATATAATAGTTTAAATTAGTTAAAGACATCAAATGGTGTAAGGTTTAATGTAAGGCTGATGCACCCAAAACTTACTAAGTCTCTCCCGCATGCATGCACTTAAGTGCAGAGTAGAAATGCTTCGGAAGTTTTACACCCTGCATCGGAATTAATCCAAGTGTAAAAGCTTCCGAAGTGAAGACCAACATCTTTCGAAGCCAAAAGTCAAGTCTTCCGAATCTTCAAAGACAAAGTTGTAAGGATTAAATGTAAAGGATGATGCAACCCAAACACCCAAAGTCTCTCCTTCATGCATGCACAAGTATACTGAAGTAGAATGCTTCGGAAGTTTCACACCAGCATCAGACATTACACTAAGTGTGAAATCTTCCGAAGCCAAGACTAGTATCTTCCAAAGCCAAAGATGAAGTCTTCCGAAGCTTCAAAGACAAAGTCTTTCGAGCCAACACTTGAAGACAGATTTCTTCCAAAGACTTTTGAACACATACTTTATCTGATGTACCTTTACATAAAGCTGGACCCCTTTTCGCTGCAACTCTGTAAGTCACCAACTTTCATAAGTTGGTGAAATGGTCCATGCTTTTGGTAACTGTACATTAAGGTCTTGTGTCTGTAGCTTTCTGCTTTATGTACTTTATTCTTTTTGCAATATATTAGGATGTGAGCTATGGCATGTCATAGTTACTAGTTAAAAGGCAATCACCAATGATCCTTAGCCCAACTAGTTAAGATGAGGTACCCATGATATGTAAATAAAGGGGAGGTTATGGGTTCAAGTCTCACTCTGAGCAAAATTCTCATAGTTGAGCCAGGGGGTTTTCTTAGCAATGAGTTTCCTCCTGTGGGGGTTGGTGGTGTGTTCCCGGCTAGGAAACGGATAGGTGGGACCGATTAAAATAACACCTATCCTTCGAAGCAGGGTCGTACATTTGCCGTTCAAAAAAAGTTAAAAGGCAATCTGCCTTTTGACTCTACATTTGATTTTGTTTGTTGTCTAGTCAATTGTATCCAGCTACCCTTTAAAGTATGACCGGCTGTAGGATATAGTATATGTATCTCAAGTACTTGTAACTTTCTGATATGGTTTGTAACATTTGTAATAGAACATGAGAAAGCAATATACTGCAATCTTGAAAACCAACTACTTGTGTGATTTGATCTCTTGTTCTGTCTCATATTTACTTGTGTTCTTAGCACAAAAGGTTAACCAGTTCCATATTTGATATGTTAAGTGTTCTTAGCTACTCTCCTTACTGTGTTGTTGTGTTGTAAGTGCATACCCTTCACCAGTCCTGAATTGGTATCAGAGTATTCCAGGCTCTTGATATAAGATCTCACCATATTAAGATCCCTCACACACACAAAATACTTCACATCTCAAATGGCAACTATTTCCAAATCTGACATTGAAACTGGAACCATGACAAAATCCCCACTGATCACTTTTGATGACTATGACACTTGGTGCCAAAGAATGGAAGGCTTTATCAAGTCCCTAGATTCAAGAATGTAAGAGTCTGTTGAAATTGGACCTTGCATACCAAGCACCTTTTCTGCAACTTGAGGTGGTATAATCCCCACGGCTGTGGCTGACAGCTCAGATAAAGAGAGAAAGAGAGTAGAGATTGACCAAAAGGCCATGACACCCCATCAGACTGCTCTTCCAAACTCTGTGGATCGAGGTTTCAAGAAATGCAAAATAGCTAAACAACTGTGGGATGCATTGAAACTAATGTATGAGGGTTCCTCTAAAGCCAAGGAGAACAAGAAAGATCTCCTGAAGCAGCAGTTTTAAAATTTCACCTTTAAAACAAGTGAGACCATGACTCAACAATACTTCAGGTATGTTGAGATTATGGATACCCTAGTGGATGGTAGAGTAGCTCTTGAGAATAAGATATTGTAAAGAAGTTTATGTCCTTTCTTCCTAGCCAATGGACACACTAATATGTTGTTATGAAGAGAACTGAGAACCTGAAGACTCTCACCTTGATAGAGTTGTATGGGATTCTCAATGGTTACCAGATGGAGATGAACATGCAAGGTTCATCTAGCAACTCCAGCAATCAAATGGGTTCAGCCCTTTATGTGATTGAAAGGGATGTCATAGAACCCCAACATCATCTCATATGCTACCCTGACAACTCACAAAAGTGTCCTTTCATCACCTTCCCAGAGACAACAAGGGCGAACTATATTCAAGGAAGCCCATTCCAAGAGACAAGTTCTTCTCCAGCCTCTGTGTCTTCTGAAGAAAGTTGTGGCAACTTTCTATTCACCATTGAAGATCTAAACTGTATCCATCCAGATTGTCTGGAGTATATGGAGATAGTCCAGCAAATGGCTCTTCTCACTAACACAACCAAGAAGTTCTATAAACAAACAAGAAGGAAGTTTCCTAGGAATACAACTAGTGGAAAGTTTGGACTGGATAAGAGCAAAGTAAAATGTTACAACTGTAACTTGATGGGAAACTTTGCAGGGGAATGCAAGGCACCAAGAACAAATGGAGGCTAAGCATAGTCCAAACCAAGCTACATAGATAAAGTCACCTAGAATGAGAAGCCAAAGCAGCAAGCTCTAGTTACTGTTGAAGAATGAGGCTTTGACTGGAGATTTCAGGTGGAGGATGCATCTCCAAACCAAGCATTGATAGTTGACCATGATGAAGCAAAGGTATTGGAACATCTCTATACTCCTGGATGTATTGCTAAAGTCAACGAATACAAGTCCTATAACTTAGAAATGAGATCTAATCTTGAGTCCTTAAACATCTTTAAAGTTAATTTTAGAAAGGTTGAATGTGACTATAAGCTAATGATAAAGGACTTAGAGATAACCATTTCAGTTCTAAAACATGAGCACAACAATTATAGGACTCAGATCAAGGATCCATAACTAAGTTGACTAAGTACTAGGCTGAGCTTGTGATATGTGACACCCTGTATTTCTTTAGGTTAACGTTGTTCCATCTGGCGGCCCTTGTTCGCGACCCTTAACCTCCGGCATTCATTCTGTTTCAGGTGACGATCCCTTTTGCGGTTTTCTACGTGATCGAGCGACGTATTAACCGTTGCGAATAGTGATCGAGACAGCCTTAATCGGTACGATTCCTCCTTGTTTCTCCACTCGCTTTCATTGTTGTTTCAATCTTGTTTGCCGTTAAGTTATGGGATGATGTTTCGTGTACGTTCTTCATTGTTATGTTTTCTACATGCGTTTTGTATCGGTTTCGGGTTATGGGGTGCGGTTTGGTGATCGATTTTAGATCTGCGTACTATGTATTTGTGCGTATATATGCAGTTAGCGTTTAGTTTTTGGCAGTGTAAATACGTACGTGTGTGTATGTTGTGAATGTGTGTGTATGTTTCTGTGTAAATGCGTAAGTGTGTGTATGTTGCAAATGTGTGTGTGTTTGTGTGTAAAGGCGTACGTGTGTGTGATGGCATGTGTGTGTGTGTGTTTCTGTCAATGTGTGTGTGTGTGATAATGCATGTGTGCGTATGTTTGTGAATGTGGGTGTGTTAAGGCGTACGTGTGTGAGTGATGATGCATTTTTGTGTGTTAATGAGTGTGTCTGTTAATGTGTGTGATCATGTGATTCTGCATGAGATGAATCTGCAGTGTGTGGTTATGTATATGTGTGTATAGGGTTTTGGTGGGTGTTGGTTGTAGTTTTATAAACAATTTTATATGTAGATGTATTATTTGGTTTAGTGGTGCTAACCTTAATTTTACATAGGTGTGTAAATTTCTCTAAGTAGGTTGTAGTTAGCCATCATGCATTAATGAAAGTTGGTTCAATGTTATTTAAAAGTATGTTTTATTTATAAACATGTCATGTGATTAGAAGTGTACATTTATACGTGATAGATGAGTTTGCGCATTTAATTTTTCTTGGGCTTGACTGTGTTCACATGCGAATTGGTGGATTCAATGACCTACCCCGTAATCGAGTTATGAAACGCGAAATCGTACGATCGTTATATTTATAATTAATAATAAAACTAATATTATATATTAATTGAAATCCAGGTTAAGCAGAGATCCTAAACGATTGTGCTTTCGCTTATTAATTGATATGCATTTAAGGTGAGTTCTCAGCCCCGATTTACCTATTTTCTTTGGGGTGAAAGAAACATGTGTTCTAAACGTATTTTCAATTGATAAGTATTACTGTAATATCACTTGTTTACTAGTGTGACACCATGCTTAAGTGCTCACTTTCGAACCGTTAATATATGTACTTTAGCGAGGTAATTCTTAGTAGATCTACTGGGTTTGACAAACCCCACCCGGGCTAGTCGCGCTAGCACAACGTTCGTCAAACGGGTGTTGAATTGACCTAATTTATGTTGCTGTGACTGGTGTTCACAGCCGAGGCTTTTCTTTACGCTGTTAGTGTCGGTTGCGAACTTCATACACTTAGTAACTTGTTGAGTAGACTAGCTATCTACTAATATTATTTTGTTTACTGTTTCAGTTTACTATTATGTTCTGTTTATCAAAACCTGTGAACTCACCAAACTTGTGTTGACACTTTAGCATGTTTCTTTCAGGTTCTTAAGGTGCGCACGATTAGGAACATCTCACGCTACATTCATCATTGTAGAGTCTAATGAACAATTTATATTTTTCTACAAACTATATTTATTTGGCTTGCGTGTGTTTGCGCCGTTTAAATTATAATTTATATGCTTCCGCATTTATGATTTTAAGAAACTTTATTTAATTTGGAAATTATGTTTCGTAATCGTTGTGTCGTTTGGTGTAATTAATGGCTATGATACTGGTATGTCATGCACCTAACGATATTACCCCGTTTGTGGAAATTGAGGTTGTGACATGTTCAACAAAGTCAGGGTAGAAAAATGTGTTCTTGAAGAAGAGACCTTCAAGAACATGATATCCTCATCCCTGCATGCAAAGGTATGTTATCAAAATAAGCAGGGACTGGGATCTAATGAGATATCTCCTCCACACACAATCTTGTTTGTAAGATCATCTAGGTGTGGAACTTGCAAAGATGAGCTTCCTCTCATAGACCCCTTGAGTGAAGAGGATGAAAAAGTGATAGTGAAGAATTCCTTTGAGAAGAGTGAAGAAGAGGAATCTAAGAAGGGTCACTATCCTTCTGAGGAGAAAAGGAAGACTGTGATGATCAAGTCTATGATGAAGAACATGATCAAAAAAAGCAAGAGAAAATATAGAAATGCTCAAGAGATCAAGACTACTTTTCATTCTAAGCAGAAACAAGTTTTTATCTATGCGGGGTTTGAAATGACTAAGACAAAAGACATCAACCTAAACTCATCTACGAAGAGTTCTTGTTCATATTCAAATCATCTCAGCACCAAGAAGAAGGCTGATCTGTTGTGTACCACTGCTACAAAGCCTAGACTATCCAACTCCAAGAATAGTTATCAACCAAAAGGACTGTCTCAACATCTGCAAAGATGAAGATGGAGAAGGGATGTGATCAAAGTCTGCCTTGTTATCAGAAGAAGGCTCTTATGAAGATGAAAATTGAGTGTGTCATGTATGAAAGTGCCTCTCATCTTGCTAAGGATTGTCCATACAATCCTTAAGGAATACTTTTGAAGCACTGAAGTTTGCTGCAGTCTTTGTAGAATCTTCCAAAGGTCTAGCCATCAAAACTTCTGAAGTTTCAAAAGCTTCCGAAGTGTTGAAGTTCAAGTCCAAACTTCCAAAGGTGGTGTGTAAGTCAAAGAAAGACCAAGTGACTGAATGTTCTCCATCAACAACAATAAAAGATTCTCAAAGCACAACTATAGGATCTATTACTATTACATTACCTTCTACCTCTTTTGTTGAGCCCAAGACCAATAAGGCTAGGGTTTCTAAATGTAACTAATCATTTTCTTTGTGCAGGAACAGCTCAAGACAAACAAGAATGTCTAGATCATTGATAGTGGTTGTTCCAGGCACATGACATGCAATAGGTCACTACTCCAGAACTTTGAAAGAATTGATGGAGGTCCATATGTGTTTGGAGGAGATGAAGGTGGTTACATTTCTGGAAGGGGCAAGGTTACAAATGGTAAGCTCAGCATTAAAAAAGTAAACTTTGTCAAGGAGCTTGGGTACAATCTTCTGAGTGTATCTCAATTTTGTGATCAGAGTCATAACATGCTCTTTACTAAGCATGAGTGCATTGTTCTCAAGCCTAGGGTGGTCATTCCTCATGAGCATATTTTGCTCAGAGCCCCCAGGAGAGGGAACATGTACAAGATGGATTTGCAAGATACATCTCCCTCTGGGGAAGTTTCATGCTTTTTCTCTAAAGAAAATAGTGATGAGTCTTTCCTATGGCATAAACGAATGTGCCATGTAAACTTTAAAAACATGAATAGACTTATAAGAATGATTTGGTAGCTAGAATGCCAAAGAAAGTGTTTACAAGTGATGATCATTGTGTTGCATGCCTGAAAGGGAAGGAACATAAGGTATCTCATAAGCCTAAGGAAAGAAACTCCATTGTTTGGTGATATGGAACTCTTTGGCCCCACCAGTGTAATGAGTCTAGGGAGGACCTCTTATTTTTTGGTGATCACATATGACTTTACAAAATTCACTTGGGTCTTTTTCCATAGATTAAAGGATGAGACTTCTGAGAATCGAAATAATTTCATCTTAAAGATTGAGAATCAATGTGGTCACAATGTCAAAACCATAAGATGTGATCAGAGAACTGAATTCGAGAATCAAATCCTTGATACATCTTGTGATGAAAAGGTTATGTCAAGACAATACAGTTCTCCCAAGACTCCTCAGCAAGATGGTCTTGCTGAGAGGAGAAACAGGACACTGATTGAAGTTGCAAGAACCATGCTGTCTCACTCTAAGCTGCCCATCATCTTCTGGGTCCAGGCAGTCAACACTGCTTGCTCTGTGCAAAACAGAGTTTTAGTGGTTAAGACTCATGGTAAGACTCCTTATGAACTTTGGCACAAGAGGAAACCTTTCATTGGTTTTCTCAGGTCATTTGGATGTCCTTGCACCATCCTAAATACCAATGATCAAATTGCCAAATTTGCAGAGAAATCAGATGATGGGCATTTCATTGGATGCTCTTCTCAAGCTAAGGCTTATAGAGTATACAATCTCAATACTAGAATTGTTAAGGAGTCAGCCAATGTGACTTTCAATGAACACACACCCTGTGTGGCTGGTTCTAGTCTTGAATGGCTATTTAATCTTGATTTAGTTATCAACTGTTTTTAAGAAATCTTCTGAGAATGTTTTAGTATCTACAGATATCTTACCCACAGGTGATCCTAACCCAAGATTTGAGCTAAGAAGACCTTCAAGTTACACTTCTTCAGTTCCAGTTGTAACTACTTCTGCAAATAAGGTTTCTATCAGCACCATAATGACAAATTCAAATGATACATATGGAATGCCTTTAAATTCCAGCTCAGTGGCTCAGCGTCCAGATAAAGACACTTCCAATGCAGAAGAAATAATGGTGGTGGTGACAGTGATCAGGATTTTCTTGATTTTGATAACCACTCCATAGATGAAAACATCAATGATGTCACACACTCATTAGATCAAGTTTCTCTTGATAAGTGTGCTGATGTGGTGGGTTAAGTATCAATGGTAGATCTAAAATTTTCAAATTTAGATCTCTCTCAGCAATTTTCTATGACCCCTCAGCTAAGGATCCACAAGTCTCACCCTACCACAAATATTATTGGAGATGTTGACATAATGTAAGAACAAGATGACAAACCCATAAAGCAAATGTTTGTCTTCACACTTGTTTCTTATCCCATATAGAGCCAAAGAAAATTGATGAGGCTCAAAAGGATGGATGTTGGGTTGAAGCCATGCAAGAGGAGCTGCTTTAATTCAACAGGCAACAAGTTTGGAACCTTTGTCCTCTTACTCATGGGAAGACTACTATAGGAACCAAATGGGTGTTCCGGAATAGAAAGATGATAGAGGCATTGCCATAAAAAACAAAGCTAGACTAGTTGTTCAAGGGTACATACAAGAAGAAGGAATTGACTACACTGATATCTTTGCTCCTGTAGCAAGACTTGAAGCTGTTAGGATATTCTTGGCATTTGCTGCATCCAAGAACTTCAAGGTCTATCAACTTGATGTCAAGTGTGTTTTTCTATATGGGGTGATTGATGAAGAGGTGTATGTCAAACAACCACCTAGTTTTTCAGATCTTGATTATCCTGATTATGTCTGCAAGCTTGACAAAGCTATTTATAGGCTGCATCAGGCACCAAGGAAATGGTATGAGACTCTATCTTAGTATCTCTGCAAGCAATGTTACAGAAGAGGTACTATAGATAAAACTCTCTTCATCAAAAGACAAGGAAATGACTTAATGCTAGTTCAAGTGTATGTAGATGACATCATCTTTGGTTTAACTAATCCAAAGCTCTGCAAAAACTTTGAGAAGCTGATGAAGGATAGATTTGTAATGAGTGCCATGGGGAAACTCAATTTCTTTCTGGGAATTCAAGTGAAGCAAGTTCAAGAAGGCATCTTTATTATTCAACATGACTAATTGTAATATTTCTAAGACACCCATAGAAAGAAACCACTCCCTTGGACCTGATGTTGAGGGGGAATGTGTAGATGAACACCTTTACATGGCTATGATTGGGTCTCTAATGTATCTCATAACTAGAAGGCATGAAATCATGTTCACCACATGTATTTGTGCAAGATATCAAGCCAACCCCAAGATGTCTCACCTCATCACTGTCAAAAGGATTCTAAGATATCTCAAAGGTGCCTCAACACTTGGTCTTTGGTATTTTAAGAATTCTGACTTCAATCTGTATGCTTATACAGATAATGATTATGGTGGTTGCAACATGACTACAAAGTCTACATCTGGGGGATGTCAGTTTCTTAGTGGAAGGGTTGTCTCATGGCAATGCAAGAAACAATATTGTGTCTCTACATCAATTGCTGAAGCTGAATACATTGCTCTTGCAAGCTGCTGTATACAAGTGCTTTGGATTCAGAATAAGATGCTTGACTATGGATTAAACTTCAAGGAGACTCCCATTTACATAGACAACAACTGTGCTATCTCTATCACAGAGAATCTTGTGCAGCACTCAAAGACAAAACACATCAGTATCAAGTATCATTTAATTAGGGATAACTTTAAAAAAGGATTAATTAAACTAGTCAAAGTTAACACAAATGAACAATATGTTGATCTTTTTACAAAATCCTTTGATGAACAGAGATTTAAGTATCTTATATTAGCTATTGGGATTATTAACTTTGAATAAGGTTTTCTTAATACTAATTCAAATTATTTCATAAAATTTGTGTCCTAAGTTGTTTAGTTTATCACCTTCATAAACTCTTGTTTTCTTTGAATGAAAATATTTTGAAGTCTTTCCTTAGAATTCTGAAAAAATTTTGATCCTTCGGAAGAAACTTATGCCTTCAAAACAAATAACTGCCTAAGTTATTTTCCTTCAGAAGAAATTTCTAAAATATCTTTCGAAGCTTAAAACCTTTCTTAGGCACTTATATGTTTTCAAGGACAAATTCCTTCCGAAGCAAATTAACTCTCGGAAGCATTGTTCTTTTAAACAGAACATCCAAGTTTAAAATCTCTTCCAAAGCAAGATTTTTAAAAACTCTTAGAAATTTTTTCCGAAGTCATTTTGGCTTCGGAAGCTTTTTCATTAAAATATCTGAAGACAATTTACCTTCAGAAGCTTTTTGGCTCCCAAGAAAACTACTTTTTGAGCAAAAGGCAAACTATATTTTTCAGAGGTGGGACCGACATCCGGATTTTAAAGTTTATCCTCTTTCGTTAACTTTGTCTTAAATCCTTTTCACATATAAACCCAACGGTTCCCCCTCTTTCTATCATCTTCATCTTTCCTCCAAACCTAAATCCCAAATTTCTGTCCGAAACTGCCTTCTTCATACTTCCTTCATCCGTAAGCTTTCTCACAATGGCCAACCTTAACCAATGAAATGACCCAGATTTCTCCATGCATTTACACAGGCAACACAACCAAGTTGCTCTGTTACACTCTGAGAAAGATTCATATTTCTTAGAGGCTTGCCGTTTCTTAGCACTATCAAACTACTTCACCTCCCTTACCATTGATCCTACTCTTTATGAGGATCATATGCTTGAATTTTAGAAGACCATCCAAGAGGTCGTTCTGAATTGGGAGAAGACACTGTCTGCCACAGCGCAGGGGAGAACAATCTATATCACTCCGGCCATCATCAACAATCATCTTCATCTGGATGATGAAGAAGGTGAGGTGTTTTTCCCCAAAGAAGTTGTTAACCACTCCTTTGAGCAAATGGGCTATGAGGGAGATTTCCCTGTAATTACCTTCAGGAAAGGGAAAGTCTCATCCTAGTGGAAATACCTGCTACATCTGGTTATTCACAACTTGTCCAACAAGCATTGAGGGTGGAACCAGATTCCTGGAGATCTTTCCTTCATAGTGCATGAGATGGTTCAGGGAGTCATGTTCGGATACTCTCAATTTGTTTATAAAAATCTTCTTGCTAACTTGGACTTGTTAGAATACTACATGTTTCCTAGATATGTTCAATACATTCTTAACTGTGAACTAGGCTCACCATTAAGGGAAACATGTAATATTCTTAAAATGGGATAGATGAAGCCCGACATCTTTAAAATTTTGAGGAAGCCAACTATTGGCTTCTCAGTGGTAGAAACAACCCTTGTCTCAAAAATGTTAGAGCTCATTGTTCAAGGTGACAACCTAGGAGCAACAGCTAGTGTTGAACCCACACCTTCTACATCTCAACCACCACAACAGCCACAAATCACCCTCACCTACCAAAGAAAACTCAAACCAACCCTACTCAGACTATTCAATCTATGCAGGCCCCTATATACTCAACAATACTGGAGGAAGTGGATACTGGAGCTCCCACTTCTCTTAAGGAGCAAACCACTCCCATCACTTCTATAATTAGTGTTGAGGTTCCTCATGCTCAGCCTGATGAGTTCACAAGCCCAAGTGCCTTAAGCCTTCACTCTGAGTCTTAATATTCAAGTGAACAACCTTCAAGGAATAGTTACCATCCCTAACCTTTGGACTTAAACCACCCAATTCCTAACCTTTACTTCTATACTGATGAAGACTTAGGTTTCAGTGAGTACCATGTCTTTCTCTTCTTTAATAGTTCTCAAAGAGAGATGAGTGCTGCTGAGTCTCCTATGTCTAGCCCAAATTAGTCACCCATCACTAAGGTGGATACTTCTAAACCTGTTTAGTATATCTATATGGAAGAGGCTCTCACTTTTGCAAGTTATTACATTATTCAGACCTCAACCATGGTAACTCAGCCCATTGACTCCTCAACTAAGGCTGCTAGTGAGCAGAGGAAATCCAACAGCTAAGAACCTGAAGCTGGTGATGAGAGAGAGGACTCTGGTCTAATCATCTCATCCCCTAATGATTTTTTTGATGAAGATGAAGGGAATTTGAGGCTAAAGGTGCAAAAACTGTGGCAAACATGCACATATTTAGTCTCCATGGTCAGTCATCTAGAATATCAGGTGACTACCTTGCAAAACTGTTAGGACTGTTTAGGTACGGAGTACTAACTGATTATGCATGTATACCAACTCAAATAGTGTGGAATCCTATTTGATTGGAGATCCAATCAGGGAGAACACAGTTAAGATCAATCTAATGATTAATGAAATGTTAGGAATGATTAGAACACGATCAACTGTGATCTATGAACTTGAAACAGGTGTTCTTGAGTCTCTGGATGGCTAGGGTACGATTATGTGCGTAGGTATTCCAATTGTTACATTTTTCCACGAATTAAATGGTATTTATAGGTTAGGGTTTTCCATTCGTACGACTGAACCATTAGCATGATTCAATCGTGTGACTAAAGCATGCGGTTGATCCATCCGCACGACTGAATGTTCAGTCGTGTGACTGAGTCAATCTTATGTCATAATCGTGAGACTGATCCAGTCTCCTGGTTCAGTCGTGCGACTGGTCTATTAGCATGAAGTATTCATGCGTATGGTCCATAGGATGAGAACTTCATACGATTAAGTGTAAACACGTTTCTCAACCATTATTGACTAAGAACTATGTAAACAACCACAAACCTATATAGTTAGTTCAATATGTGTTATCACACAATAAACAATGAAATATTAAACATTATAAGCATCAACACCACATTTCATTCCATTCATACCCATTCAATTACATATACGTAAGACATGAAATATATTTTACATTGAGCTCCTAAACTAGGTACACATGTATCTACAAACTACCCCTTTGACCTAGTTTACATCATTGTCTAACATTCTTCATCAGCTCATCACACTTCTTGTGCTTCTCCTCTCTTGTAACTTCGGCGTTTATCTCAAACGCGAAACATAGTCTTATAACATTTTAGAACTGGTGGGCTTGTACAATGTCTTGCGAATCATAAAACAGTGGCCACTTGTACAATGTGTATACATCATCAACAGACAAGTTAGTCAGACACATTGGGTCAAATACCCGAATAGTATCCATATGGCTCTTTTTTGCAAGATGGTAACATCTTCACCTGTTCTCCAATCATAGTACCACCACTTGAAGTGTGGAGTGAAGTCCTGTGGCATTTCCCTAAGAGGGATTATTGACATCATGCACGGAGGAATCCACTTCAGCACTATCTTTGGCTTTCCTGTAATGGAATCAACTTTAGACCGTCTGATGTACCTCGTCGGTTGTTGAGGCCTGTAGTTAACCCACCTGGCCAGCTGGTTGAGCTCAAAACCAGGGAGAGTCTTTAGATCATGTGGTAATCTGAAGTACTCTATTCCCTTCTCCCTCTTGACAACATAGACATTTAGATCCTTAAAATATGCCCACGCTATAATCTTTCCTGACACCTTTAGATACTTCTTCACTTTGTAGAGCTTGGTGTAGGCACTCGGCTTTGGAGCAGTGCGTTGGGCTCGGATCTCTGCAAAACAAGCCGCCCATTCAGCCTTCTTTAATTCAACATCAGCGTTCGAGGCTTGGGCTTGGCATTCTGACTTCCCTGTCTCCTTCTCTATCGTATCTAGTTTTTCATATGTACCACTGTCGAGAGTATCCCAAAAGTTAGGAACCACATTTCCCTCTCGATTAGTATATTCTGGATAATGCTGGGCCGTGACGTCTTCAATCTCAATTTCATCCAATAATTAAGCTCGTCGTCACTATCCACGTCAATGGTAGGGGAATCCTTAACAATTTCATCCAGATTTAGCCGGAACATCTCTGCAAGTTGCTCATTAGTAAGGTCATAAATTATTTCTCCTTCTTCAGGAGTATAACTCACAAACCTCCTTACAATCCCTTGCAAATCAAGTATCATAGTGAATTGAGACTTGATTTGCTGTAGGGGAGCAACATCATACGCGTCTTGCTGAGATGGTTGATTTGCTTGATTTAAACTTTTAACACATCAATCATTTGTCAATAATCAAGACAGTTAAATATCATATATATATAAACATTAAGTACATAAGTTTAATACAAGATTCAATTACACAAGATTTAAAAATACATAAACATCTAAACATTACTTTTATCCTGAATCAAGGGCTCTTCTACAGGTGGGGCTGAGTACGAGGCTCCCTGATCCTACGCCTTCTTGGAGCGCATTTCTCTGGCTTGTGTGTCAGCCGATGTAGCCGTATCATCTCCTTCCTCATCATCTCCTCCTTCTTCATCTCCCGCACCATCATCACCTCCTTCTTTTGTCTCATTCTCATCATCATCCTCATCATCCTCATCCTCATCATTATCATCATCACCGCCATCATCATCTCCCTCTCTAATCTTGAGAGGCTCATCTTTAGAACCTTTGAGCCTCAGTTCAACTTCTTGTTCTTCACCTTAAGATCCTGTATCCTCTGTGCTGACGAGGTCTGTTGCTCACGAAGCTCAGCTATCTCCCGAGCCTAGGAGACAGTGAGGTCCATCAGCTGATTAAGCTGAGTAGCTCGCTGCTCATCAGTAGCCAGCAGCTTAAGCACAATCCGGTTAAGATTGGCCAACTGCTCCTCTAACCCAACTGTGGGGAGAGAGGATCCA
>BJCM01268019.1:0-10751 GCA_018326385.1 Flaveria bidentis
CAGACAAGAGAGTTTATAACAACTCAACGGGTCAGGTAGAAGTGTGGTGCAACGTCGATGTTCAAAGATACACCACCCCCTGCTGGAAAAGGACCGTCATTTTTCTTCGATTATGATGGATTCTTTAAGTCCTTCAACCTCCCTACCTCTCTTCCTGATGATGAGTTATCGACTAAAATGATGAACGATGTTCTGAACACACCACCACAAGACTCGACAACATCGGTTCCACTAGATGATTCCTCTAATCCTTTAGGGGGAGCACTTGATGTAAGCGACTCATCTTCTGATGATGAAGCAGTTGAGATTGAAAATGTGGAATAGGAGGAACAAGTTCCCACTAATGAAAGTACACAAGCATCACATCCTGATGCCTCTAACACATCGGAACCTCATACTCCAACAGCTTCAGATACTGAACCTGGGGTTCACAATCTGGATAATGAGGTAGTTATTCCCACCACTCTTGAATCCCGGATAAATGTTTATCATCCCTTGGACAACGTCATTGGAGATGTTCGATCAGTAGTACAAACAAGAAATCAGCCATACTTGGCTGATTATGCCTCAGTCATAGAAAAGGGTTATCTTCACGATGGTGCTTATCGATGTTTTGTGTCGCAATTTGATCCAAAATATGTAAGTGAAGCCTTAAACGATGAGGCATGGGTCAGTGCTATGCAAGAAGAACTCCTACAGTTCAAAAAGTTAAGAGTATGGACCCTTGTGGACAGACCAAAAGGTGCTAAGGTGATTGGCACTAAATGGATCTTGAAGTGTAAGAAAGATGACCAAGGGGTCATAATTAGAAACAAGGCTCGACTTGTGGTTCAAGGGTTTAGACAAGTCAAGGGCATTGACTACAATGAAGTGTTTGCACCTGTTTCTTGGATGGAAGCAATCCGTATCTTTCTGGCCTATGCATCATACATGAAGATTAAAGTCTATCAACTAGATGTAAAAAGTGTATTCCTTCATGGTGAAATCCATGAGATAGTCTACGTCAGTCAACCCGAAGGATTTGAGGATCCTTATCATCGGATAGATTTTACAAACTTGACAAGGCTCTTTATGGGCTCCATCAAGCCCCTAGAGCCTGGTATGAGAAACTCTCAACCCATCTGGTGAAACATGGCTTTCACAGAGGGGTGATTGACTGCATGTTATTCATCAAAGCAAAAGACCGTGATTTACTGCTGGTACAAATATATGTGGACGACATATTCTTCGGTTCGAAGAATGAAGAATTATGTAAAGAATTTGAATCTGTAATGAAAGCAGAGTTTGAGATGAGTGCAATGGGGGAGATGAAGTTCTTTCTTGGATTATAGGTGGATAAGACACCAAAAGGAGTCTTCCTGCATCAGTCCAAATATGTAGGTGATATCCTCAGTCGGTTCGACATGGAGAACGCCTCTGCTGCTGGAACTCCACTTGCCACGAACCATGGCGTGGCACCCGACGAAAATGGTGATCTGTTGATGCTACCATGTACAGAGGAATGATCGGATCCCTTATGTATCTTACAGCCTCTCATCCTGATATTATGTACGCCATGTGTCTATGTTCAAGATATCAGGCCAAACCAAAAGTAAATCATCTTATCGGAGTTAAACGGATTTTTAGATATCTGAAGGGTACTCCAACACTCGAGTTGTGGTATCCTCATAATGATGAATTTGAGCTTAGAGCGTATAGTGACTCAGACTATGGTGGTTGCAAGATGAATTACAAGTCAACATATGCGGGTTGTCAGTTCTTCAGTAGACAGTTAGTCACCTGGCAGTGTAAGAAGCATACATTAGTTGCTTTGTCAACTTGTGAAGCTGAATACGTTGTTGTTGCATGTTTTTGTTCACAAATCATTTGGATTCAACAGCAAATGCGTGACTACGGTTTATAATTTTCTAACACCCCTATTTTTGTTGATAATTCTATTGCTATTGTTGTCACCAAAAAACCGGTCCAACACCCTAAAACTAAACACATCGGTATTAAATATCAATTTATACGTGACTGTTTTGAAAAATACTTAATCGATGTTGTTAAGATTAATACGGATTTTCAATGCACCGACCTCTACACAAAAGCATTTGAAACCTAGGTTTTTATATCTTTTAGAGGTTAATGGCGTGAAAAAGAAAAGTGATGCGATTCTAGAAGTAGAAAGTGCGTAGTCCGACGAGTTTTTTTTAATTTTTATTTTCTTTTATTTTATTTATTTTCCTGTCTATTAAAAATCCAAAAACACAAAAAAAATTTCAGTTTTAGAATTTTAGAGGAAGAATAGTTTAATTTAGTATTTAATTCGTGCAGTATTTAATTACTTAAAAAACAAGGGAGGAGGGGCAGCTTAGCTAAAAGAAATGCAATCAAATTTGTGATTCGGATTCAACGTTTATGGAGAATGATAGTACACAGGGAACAAATTGTTTGGGACTTTAAAAGATTTTAGATGATTAAGATGTAAAATTCAAAGTATTAGTCTGAGAAGTCTAAGCAAAATAAAAGGAAAAATGATAGTAAAACTAGACTGCTACTGAGGTAACATTAAGAAAGTAGACCTAGAGGTTGCTTGTTCACTATATGATGTGTCGGTAGATTCAACACAATAGATGATTAGACCTCATTGGTGGTTTAAATTCAAACTAAGTTGTTCAACTTGTTGTGGGTTCCCATCTTATCCCTAGTTAACACAATCAACGCATTTCCAATAAAGGGTGACGAGCAAAATAAACGCCACAAATGTGTGAGGATGTCCATTAAAATGAGCAAAGCACATGGAAAAATGCTAAATGCAATCAAGCTAACAGCTTATGTTGTTGGTGCGTTATGTGCAAAAAGAAAATTAAATGCTCTAACAAGAAGATAGGTTGTGTGCCTCTCTGCTGTGCGGTGGCACTGACCTGAGAATAAGCATAACCTAAATATTCTAGAATTCATTGTTGTTTGCGCCTTTTTGCTGTGCGGTGGCACTATCTTGAGGCTTGGCATCTCTTTGAAAGCTCTAAGAATAGTTTCTTCTTGAAATATACCCGTAGACCGCTCAAAAATCTCCTGAGGAATGTTGATTACCATATAAGTGTTGGATCCACAAATGCTTATTGAAATAATTAAACCTTAACTTATCACCAATGTGAGTCAAAAATCATTGTATGGATTTAAGTGGACAAATATACTAACAATCATCGTGAGCTGCAATTCTTGACAGTCAAAATAATTGTGTGCATCTTATAGCTCTAGTATGATTTCCTAAAATTGCTATTGACTCTCGGTCAAAACAAGAATCCAGCATCAAAATGGGTTATTAAAATATCCCAAATGATTCTGATATACCTGTATGATTCCATAATGAATCGTTCCAGAAATGATCAAATTAACTTGAAGCTGATCTGCTCAGGAAGTAAATTCAGTTAGATGTACTCTAATAGGCTTAATTCCATCTCAAATCAAAAATACAAAAATATGTCGTGTTTTGTTTTAAAATTTCAAGTTGTTTTCTAACTTTTGTTTTCTAGTCATTTTGTTACGTAGATGTCGGACTCTACAACTAGACTTAATCTATGAATTACTCACTCAAAAGAGGTCACGTCTCAGGTAACCAAAATGTTCAAAATTAACAGGTCACGTCTAAGGTGACAAATCGGTGTTAAATTAAAATGAGTCACGTCAGAGATGAGCAATCCGTTTTAAAGTTAAAAGGATCATGTCTGAGGTGATCAAACGGTTTTAAATTAAAAAGGCCATGTCTGAGATGATCATTGGTCAAAATGTTCAATATCAAAAGGTAAAATATTAAGTGTTTGAAAGTGTGTGAGGTCAAACTCATAAGTATGAGCCAGTCGCACGATTGGATCATAAGTATGGGCCAATCACATGATTGGGCCTTAAGTATGAGACAGTCGCACGACTGGACAATAAGTATGAGCCAATCGCACGACTGGACCATAAGTTTGAGCCAGTCACACGACTGGACCATGAGTATGAGACATCCATGCGATTGGATCATAAGATTGAACCAATTGTACGAATGGATGAAGAAGTATGAGTCAGTCGCACGACTGAAGCATGAGTATGGGTTCAGTCGCACGACTGAAGCATGAGTATGGGTCTAGTCGCAAGACTGTACTTTAAAACAATATAAATAGAAGGGTTATTCGGTCGCCTTCCTTACCACCCTTCACAGCCTTCAAAACCCTCTCATACGTAAAAACTCTGCCCGATTTTCATTTGCCTTGATTACTCACTGACTTGTGATACTAACGTGCATTCTACTCATCTACAGGTACTTTGAGACTAAAATCGACCCTAATGACCGGTTTATTCGAACGTAAGGACCAATTTAGTTAAAATCAAGAATCGAGAATAACTCATCTAAATAGATCACTTAAATGGACATAAACGTTGATTTAAAGGACATTAGGTGCTATTTAGAGTCCGTGCGAGTCAAATGAGTCTAAACACGAAGTCTAATCCAAAGTTCTGACCTAGATTCAAGTTTATAGCGTCAAACAGAGCAATATGCGAATGGACACTCCGTATGAACCTCAGTCGCACGATTGAGCCAAGCGCACGATTCAATCGCACGAATGAATCAATCGATGACTCAGTCGTATGACTGACTCAACCGCATAGCCTACCATACGAATAAGTTCAATCGCTAACTCAATCGCACGACTGAACTCAGCCGCAGGCTCAATCACACGACTGAACTCAATCGTATGGTTCAATCGCACGATTGAACCAGGTTGATCAAAAACAGTTTAAGTTTCAAATGTCTTCTGTGATGCATAAATCTAACGTATATGTCTCTTGTGTTGCAGCAACATGGCTCGTAGGTGGACTATGAGCACGAAGCACAACATCTGTGCTCACCTTGATTCTACGTCGAAGAATGCTTCTGAGTTCACAGGGATTATTGCCTTTCTACACAGATCAAGGATCTTCATGGCCATCTCTGTCCCATGCACACCTTATAGATCCATACGGCAGGCCTTCTGGGAAAGCGCCAGGGTTGACAGGTCCGTTGAGCCACACCGTATACGGAGCTCCATCTTTGGACAAGAGATCATCATTACAAAGAATGATCTGAGGTGGGTCTTAGACCTGGGTGAGGACGGATCCTACCCAACTAAGCTACATCCCCTAACGGTCCAAGGACGCTTTATGAGGATCAAGTATGCCGGTGACATAAATGTCGGCGTACTGAACAAGAGCAACATGTGCCCTCAGTTCAAGTATTTGGCACATGTGATCCTTAAGTGCATAGCCTCCAAGCATGGAGGATTTGATGAGATGTCTGACGAAATCCAAAATGCATATGCTGCACTGGTACTAAATCACCCATTCAGTTTGTCCAGTATGCTCTTCTCGTATCTGATAGAGAACCTTGAAGCCAAGGGCAAGGAAGGTTTCTACATGTACCCCACACGGTTTCTACAGCTGATTATAGAAGAGAAGCTTCCTTTGCTACCAAAGGAAATGGATGATGCTGTTGTTTTGGAGGTTATGGACGACACGACATTGGGAAGGATGAAAGTTTACAGGGGGAAGTAGGTGAAGCCCCCTGCGAGGAGACTGTTTGGCCATCTGGCCCATGAGAATTACATGGCTCCCTCTCATAAGAAGTGACATCACAATGACAGTGATTCTGATACTGAGCCCATCATGGCAGCCAGAGCCGAAGACGATGACGATGATGATGACCATGATGATGGTCAAGGTGGGGGAGAGGCAGGTCCCAGTTCTTCACGGGCCACCGATACTTCTACTATATCTTCACCACCTCCACCTATTACTTCTTCTGCTCTAGGTGGATCTGAGCAGGCTGCTATCCACCTGGACTTTTTGATAGATGAAGAAGAAGAGTTAGATGATGAGCTTCTAGTACGGACCGTTGGGAGCCGGGTCGTGGCCACTGATAGAGGGATCAAGTCGGTTGGTGGACGCCAGGCTGAGTCAAGG
This sequence comes from Flaveria bidentis, assembly GCA_018326385.1. Classification (NCBI taxonomy): domain Eukaryota; kingdom Viridiplantae; phylum Streptophyta; class Magnoliopsida; order Asterales; family Asteraceae; genus Flaveria; species Flaveria bidentis. The sequence continues at coordinate 5,965 of BJCM01268019.1, forward strand.
GGTGATGTTGCTGATGTCACTGATCCTTTTTACACCCCTGACCAACCCAGCAGCCTAGGGGGAGCACCTATTGCAAAGGGCTCCAGGAAGGAGAGAATGGCCCAACCATATAAGATGAAGAGTAAGAGGCCAAGATTTACTTTGATCACTTCTTCTACCACCACCACCACTGTCACTCCCACTACCACTACTCCAGCCACCACCACCACAGCCACCACTACCACCACCACTTCTCCTACTGCCATTATCACTCCATCCACCACCACTACCACAGCCATTCCACCACATCCCACTTACACTCCACCTCCTATATTCACCATATGCACTACTACCACCACCAGTCACCAAGCAGGTCCCTCCACCCACTCTACATTCATAGTTGGACCCACTTTACCCTACATCAAGTTAGAAGAACAATTTACTAACCTCAACAGCATTATGCTAAGGCTTCTCGCCACTGATGAGCTAAGGGCTTCTCAGCTAAACAAGATGATGGAGGTGAATGTAGCCCAGGCTAAGCAGATCATGCATCTGAGCGAGAAGAGTGCTCAGTACGAGAGGGCATTAGGCCGAGCCCACCATGCACTTACAAGTCAAAATGAGCTGGTGTTGGTGTCGATAAAGTGGATTGAGGAGCTTGAGAAGAAGAACAAGAGGATACTCCTAAAGCTCAAAGGATCAAAGTCTGAGCCATTAAAGATCAAGGATGGTGATGATGGTAATGATGATGATGATGATGATGAGTATGATAAGGACGAAGATGACTCTAAGGAGGATGTTGGTGAATGAGGAGCGAGTGGGAAAGATAGAGAGGACGATGATGATCAGGAAGGTCATGCTGCTGCATCAGCCTCTCCCAAGCTCAAGAGAGGCGTACCAAATGAAGCCAAGATCAAGGAGCCTCGTCCTCTGCCCCTCCTGAAGAACCAAAAGATCAAGAAAAAAGTAATTCTTAGATGCCCTTGTATTTAAAAACTTGTGTACTTGAATTATATATTACATTAATGTAATTATTGATTATTTATGTTTGTTTATGTCTTAATGATTTATATAATGACTTATGTATGATGTGCTTAATGTTAAATCAAACAAATGAAGCTCAACAGATAGACGAATTTGATGTCCAACCCCTTCAGCAGGTCAAGACTCAATTAACCATGATTCTTGACTTGCAAGGGATAGTCAGGAGATCTGTGAACTATACTCCAGAAGAGGGAGAGATCATACACGACCTAACGGATGAACAATTTGCTAAAATATTCAGGCTGAATCTTGATGAGCTAGTCAAAGATGCCCCAACAATTGATGCAGCAAGTGACGATAAGCTGAATGATGTAGACGAAATTGAGATAGAGGATGTCACTGCTGATTATTATCCACGGTACACTGATCCGGAAGGACATATTATCCCCAACTTGGGTGAAACATTTGATAGTGGTACTTTTGAGAAGTTGGAAGAAGTAGAGAAAGAAAAATAGAAATAAGAAAGCACAACCCAAGCTTCAGACGCAAACGTTGATATCAAGAAAGCTGAATGGGCAGCTTGTTTTGCCGAGATGAAAGCCTAGCGCGCGCCCCAAAAGCAGAATGCATACACAAAGCTTTATAGAGTCAAACAACATCAGAAAGTGTCTGGAAAGATTATAGCGTGGGCTTATTTTGAAGATCTGGACGTATATGCTGTAAAGAGAGAGAAGGGGATTGAGTACTTTAGATATCCTCATGATCTGAAGACTATTCCTGGTTCTAAACTCAACCGACTGGCATGCTTAGATCTGTTGTATGCTAATCCAAGAAAGATGTCAGGTTGTTTTGAGGCTGCATTAAAGAAGGAATACCACACTAGGTGGGTAAACTTCAGGCTTCAACAACCGAAGAGGTACATCCGAAAGTCTGAAGTGGACCCCATATCTGGAAGACCTAAAGTTCTGCTGAAGTGGAGTCCTCCGCGTACAATATCAAATATTCCTTTACGGGAAATGCCTCAGGACTTCACTCCACACTTCAAATGGTGGTATTATGACTGGCGGACGGGTGAAGCGGTCGTAGTTCTGAACATAGAAGGAAAGATTGATACTATCAGGGTATTCGACCCAATGTGGCTTACAAACTTGTCAGCTAAAGATGTCTACACATTATACAAGTGGCCACTCTTATATGACACGCAGAATATTGTACAATCTCTCCAGTTTCAACACATCATAAGACTCTGCTTTGCATTTCAAATACATGCAGGAACCAGGAGACTGGATCAGTCGTATGATTGAGACATAAGTTTGACTCAGTCGCACGACTGAACCTTTAGTTGTGCATATGACTCAATCGCATGATTCAGTCGCACGACTGAACCATGCTAATGGTTCAGTCGTACGAGTTGAAACTACAAAGCTATAAATGCCACTTAATTCGTGGAAAACATAAGAATTCGATAACAATTAAGAATAATTCGATAACACTTCGAAATACATGAACCCTAGCCGTCCAGAACATCAAAGAAAGCCATTCCAACTTCAAAGTCCATTCTTGATCGATTCCTACTTGTTCTTAACATTTAGTTTATTCTTATATCGATCGGGTTAACGTTCTCACTAATTGGATCGCCAATCAAATAGGATTATGCACTATTGATCTGGTTTCACGCATTATCAGTTAGTATTCCGTACGTATACATCATGTTCCTAGTTTATAAGCTTTAATGTAAAAGTCTTTCATGTCTCACACATATGTAATGAATTGATTCAATGATATATAATATGTGGTTGATGCTTATTAATGTCTATTTATTTCATATTATTGTGTTGAGTATAATTCATATGTATAAACTTATTATATATGTTTGAAGTTATTATACATAGTTCTTAGTCAATAATGATTGAGAAATGTGTTCAACCTAGTCGGATGAGTCTTCATGCTAATGGACCATACTTATGGACCATACGCATGAATACATCATGTGTATGGACCAGTCGCATGACTGAACCAGGAGACTGGATCATTCGTATAATTGAGACATAAGATTGACTCAGTCGTACGACTAAACCTTCAGTTGTGTGTATGACTCAATCGCATGATTCAATCGCACGACTGAACCTACAAACCTATAAATACCACTTTATTCGTGGAAAAACATAAGAATTTGATAAGAATTAAGAACAATTCGATAACACTTCGAAATACACGAACCCTAGTTGTACAGAACATCCAAGAAAGCCAATCCAACTTCAAAGTCCATTTTTGATCGATTCCTACTCGTTCTTAAAGTTTAGTTTATTCTTATATCGATCAGGTTAATGTTCTCACTGATTGGATCGCCAATCAAATAGGATTTCGCACTATTTAATCTGGTTTCACGCATTATCAATTAGTATTTTGTACGTACATGGTCCTGACAATATGGGAAGGGTTGTTTTTCACACAACTAAAAACTTGAATTTTGACATTGATTGGATATTTTTTGAGTTACTTACAAATTATTTATGATACGTTACCATTTTGGTTATAAATGTTGTGGTTGTGAGTGTACGTTATTTCTTATTATTTACTATACTTCAATGTGATTAATATGTTAGATGTTACTCATTATGGTATTTGTGAATGTAAAGTAAAAAATGGACGGCAGAGGAAGAGGATGTGGCCGAGGGCGTGATGGTGGGCGTGGCGCCGACAACGTGAACATGACCCCAACTGAACTAGTTGCGCTAATAAACCAACACGTGCAAGCAGCATTGAACACACAGCCTGCACAGTTTGGAGGTAAACGGTGACACTAGTCATAATTTACACGAATATTCCGTTAGGTGATTAATTCTTTCGATTTGATTCCTATACCCTGACACGTGAATATAGTACCACCTGGATGCACGTACAAAGCATTCCTGGACTATAAGCCGCATACCTACAGTGGAGCCGAGGGAGTAGTAGGGCTTGTAAGATGGTTTGAGAAGACTGAGTCAGTCTTTGCCAAATGCAACTACCCAATGCCGGATCAGGTGAAGTACACTACAAGAACACTAGAAGGTGCGGCACTCACGTGGTGGAATGCGCAAGTGCAGATGCTTGGCAAGGAAATGGCAAATGCGCCCCATGATGAAGTTCAATAGCTGGAAGCTGAGTTCTGGCAACTGAAGATGGATGGATCCAACATCGAGGCAAACACTACTAGGTCATATGAGCTAGCTACACTTTGTCCTAGCATGGTTAACCCGCTGAGCCGAAGAATTGAGCTATACTTGTGTGGTCTAGTTCCAGAGATTCAGAGTATGGTGACATCTACAAATCTCCCAACCATTCAACAGGTTATACGACTGACTCACAAGCTCACTAACCAAGTTGGGGAGCAAGGGAAGTTACCTAAGCGGGGCGCTGTGGCAAGTGTGCCTGATAACAAACGTAAGTGGGAAAATAATTCTCACAAGGGATCGTCATCTAGTAATCAACCTCAGCAACACCAACATCAACATAGACGGATTGATAACAATCGCAACTTTAACCAATCATCTTCATCATCTCAAGGACCAAGTGCATACGGGGGGAAATCCAAAGTGCAATCGATGCAACGACCACCACACTAGTAGGTGTGATAGTTTCTGATGCCAGCGTTGTGGGAAGGTTGGACACGTGGCAAAGGATTGTCGTGGAGAAATAATGAAGAAGCCTCAACAACCTTAGCAGCCTCAGTAGCCCATGAAACACCAAAGGGTTGCTTTGAGTGTGGAAAGGAAGAGCATTTCAAGAAAAACTATCCTCAACTGAGAAGAAATGGGAATGGCAACGGTAATGGTGGCAAT
>BJCM01268022.1:0-27291 GCA_018326385.1 Flaveria bidentis
TACACAAAAGCTAAAGGTTGATTTGCTAGAAACGTACCTGACATAACATCGGGGTCCGCTCTAGCCTCCTCCTAAATCACCGTGTTGGTGTTGTGTTTGCCCACTGTCGTTCTCCTCCAGCCCTCTTCACTCCCGAACCTTCCGCTATTGGCTTCTTATAGTCCCTTCTTAAGTGGCCAACTTCTCCACAATTGTAACATCTCATAGTCCCACATTCTCTAGCCACATGACTGGGCTTCCCACACTTGTAGCAAGTGTTTGGTCCCCTTTTGCATTCTCTCGAATGCTCTATCCCGCATTTACCACATATGTTCGTCCCCGCACTAGGTGTGACCATACGGCGGTCATCCCCCCGTGCGTGCTTGTTATTCGTCAAGTCACCACCCCGTCCAGTTCTCTTTCCCATCTAGTACTGGTCTCCATCACTTTTCTCGTTGTCTTCAGCCACCTCCACCACAGTTATTTCATCATACAACCTTCCTGCCAAATCAACTGCCGACCTACACCTGCTCTGTCGGGCAGCGATCATGTGCCTACGGATATCCGCCAGCAAGCCCTGAATATACCTCTTGATCTTTCGCGAAAGAGGCGTCACCTAATCTGGCATCAACCGTGCCATTTCATTGAATTTGGTGGTGTACTGCTGAAACGTCATTGTTCCCGCCTCTAGCTGCAGGAACTCTCTTTCAACTTTATCCATCTCACGGTGAGGGTAGAACTCCTCAATCACCAGCTTTTTCAAATTTGACCATCTCATCCTTCCAATAGCCCGACTACCCTCAACTTGGACTATGTTGTCCCGCCAGCATAAAGCTGAGTCCACGAAAGAGTGGGTAGCGAACTTCACCTTTTGGTCTTCCCGGCACTCGTTGATATCAAGAACAACCTCCATTTCCCTCACCCATTGGTGAGCAGCAGCAGCAGTGTCATTACCATCAAAAGTTGGGGGCTTGCATCGTTGAAACGCCCTATAGTTACAGCCTCGTGCCACCTCCTACACAAGCTCTTCTTCTTCCTCTTCATCATCAAACACAACCATTTCAGTCTCGTGCTGTCTCCTTTTGCCCGAAGGTCTACCCCTTTCATTTCTCTCTCCATCTCTAACGGCCTTTATCATTTCGGTCACCACAGACGGTAGTATTGTCTGCATGGCCTGATGCACTTCCTCCGCAACTGCCTCTCTCATCGAGGCTCTCAGATTTGCATTCCCATCACCGCCCTCCGGATGAGGGGTCTCGGGTTCTTCATGAACCACTTTCTCCACTCTAGGTCTTCCTCTCGTGACCCGTGGTTCAGCACCACGTCCACCACCGCCTCCACCACGTGAAGCTTTAGAAGTCTACCACCGGCCATCTTCTAACACACACTAAAAGATTCTAACACTAACATGGTCATTCAAGGAAACAGCTCAGTTTATGTCAAGTATAGTAAGTCCGTAATTACAGTAGCCAGTTGTGATTAGCCACTTACTTTACTCTCCATACCCCGAACATTACCTGTCCTGACTACATTAGTATCTAAATCTACCAGCAACACATAAGTCACATAACATGCGCACGTAATACCGGTTAACATTACTAAAATACTTGATGGCACGTAGCTACTCAGATTGGCATCCCTTCCCTTTTCGTCCCATTCTCAGTTTAAGTTAAGGTTTATTTTGAAATTTTACCCATTTCACTTAAACTTTGGCTCTGATACCAACTTGTAACGCCCCGTTCCTGGGACGCTTACAGTTGGATTCTCATCGCGCATAAAACATATACTTTATCTTCTTACATAAAAGCGTTGCAGCGGAAACATCAAAAACAACATTTTCATTTCATCAAACTGCTTTTGCAAAACAATACAACCGTTCATTACACAATATTATTTTACATTTCATTACAAAAACATTATAACAATGGATATCATCCCAAAAGAATGGAGTAGTCGCCTCGTGCCATCCTCAGCAACATACCTGCCAACTGGAAATACATCAAAGTCAGCGTTACTGAGTGAGCTCTAGTTTTATAATAAAACATACTTTTCTTTCGTTTAAACCATTCGTTAATTTCGTATGCGAGCACACAACATACATAAACAGAGATAATATAATTATTTCTTCCGTTCATCAGGTTTCCTTCATCAGGTTTCCTTCATTTATAACATCATTTCTTCCGTTCATCCATTTCATACATATCGCACGGATCGCATGCATAAGGTAGCCAAGATCGCACGCTACATAGCACACTTTAAATACCACATTGCACGTATCGGAGTAGTTACCAAAACTGAACCCCCACTGTGTCTATGTCCCCTTATGAGTTAGCCAAGATCGCACCCTATAAATACTAACACAGTTGAGCTAACAACTCTCAATGAGTTGTGTACCTCCTTTCTTCCTCTTGCAAGCCATCCTTACTCTCATTCATTCGTTCATGCTTGCATTCATTCATTACGTTCCTCATTTCATTATCTTCCACTTTACGTTACATAATACTTTCATTACATTCATTAATGTTCAACACAAACCACGGGAAGACAATCATACATAATAATAAGGAACATAAAAACATACAACATCAATCACACAAGGCAACATCGCACACCCATAACATACATCATGCATAACATACAACATGCACAATCACTCAACATCATTAATCACGCGAATCACGCGTATCACATCATATAATCATACGGCATCACACACATCATCATCATCAGCTCATCATCATACATCTTCTTGCATCATCCATGCCCATCACATCATCTACAACCCCGAATGTCCGAGCCTAAGTCCGTACTTTTCGAAATTCGAACAATACTATGGTCATTCGGGCATATGGACCCTATTCGCTTGCATGGTCTTCCATGCGTGTTAGAACACTTAGGCAAATGGGCCTCCAATCGCATAGCCTCCAATCGCATGCTTTCCATGCGAATGAACCTCAATCGCATGACATCCAGACGTATGGGGAGGGTGTGGGCTGCCCTCCCTATTTATACTTCCACTCATCCAAGTTTCTCCCATTAGCGAGTTTGGTCCCTCGACTTTGGACTTTATTTCTTTTCTTCTTTCGTCAGCTTCAAGGAAAATTTCTGGGCGTTACACATAAGTGGGGTCCAACAGCTTGTTTAGTTTTTCTTCTCTGCCTTCATTCCCTCATAAGTAATACCAAACACTTCATCTGGGTCATATCCATGATTGATTAGGAACATGGCTTTCACCATCAAATCATCAGTTTGTGCCTTTTCAACCATGTCTTGAACTAATTTTTCCTCCTGTATAGGGCTAATAACAACTATTGGTTCATCAACCACATAGCCACCCTTAATTTCTCCCTCTTCAAGGTCTACAAAGTCAACCTTCTCTTTCAGTTGAGCTTCAGCCTGTTCATGTTCTTCTAAAAATTCAACAATAGCTGCAAGGCTTCTAAGATCATCCTTTTTACTTTTCTTACTTGGTTCCTCTTCTACTGTTGGCCTTTTTCCCTTAACCTTCTCTGTTAAGTACTTCCTCCTCCTAGTATATGTTTGCATTGATAGACCAGAGTAGGTTTCAGGTTGTTCAGCTTCTTGAGGCAATTTTTCAGCCTTTGATTGTTCTAGTTCATGAATAGTAGCAGGTGATTCTTCTTTATCTTGTTGCTCTTCACATAGTCTTTTAATCAGCTCTTTTTGTTCTTCAGTTAGTGATATAGCAGGCACTAGTTACATGCTCAATTCCTTCTCAAGATGAACTGGAGATTGAGGAATAACAACTACAGGTTCAGTAACAGTCCTCTAAAGTCATCATCAATTATAAATTCTTCAGCTGTGAAGTTATCAAGAGCTTTAATCATATCACTGAATTCTGCCTCTTCTGTGCGCATATCAGCTATTTTGTCTGAATAAACAACCATTTCCAAGCTAGACTCATCATGCTTTGTCTCGCTTGTTTCTTCTCCCTTCTCAGTATTAGAGAATCTCATCCTTTTAGCAGAAGGAGAGTCATCACTACTCTCTCCTGATGAGCTCTCAGAAGTAGCTTCTTTTTCACTGTCACCCTTTCTTTTCTCCGCTTTTCTCAACTCTTCTTCAGCTTCTCTTTTTATTTCAACAAGTAGTTCAGCTCAGATACTTTCTTGTTTAGGCTTTCAATCTGGTTCTACAACTCAGTAATGATGTCAGCTTGTTCTTCAATCAGTCCTTCTTGTTCTTCCATAGCAATAGTCTGAATAGCTAAAGTGTCTGCATGACCACTTGTTTCAACTCTGGATTGTTGAAGAGCAGCCTTTAACTTTTCAATCTCATTATCTTTTTCTTTCATTTCTGCCTCATATTTCTCTTTCATCTCTTTCAACTCATTCTCCTTCTCATCCGACTCAAGAAGTCTGTCTTGAATAATACTAGATCTTCTATTAAGTAGTCTTTCCATCTTGGATATCTTTTGCATTAGGTCTAAAATTCACTCATCCTTCTCATTAGGCTTGTTGACTCCAGATTCTGCATAACTTTTTGAAGGAGCATCCTTAGAAGTAACTCTCTTTATAGGCATTTGGCTTGGAAGAACCTCCTCATAAGATGATGATTTGGATTTCTCTAAAGAGCTAGTAGAATCACCAAAGTCAACAGGCTCGGTAGTAACGGGAGATGTTTGAGCAGGTAATATGGGTGATGTTGATACATATATGTACCTAGATCCTGATCTCAATGTAATATGTCTTGAATATCTTGCACTTATGTAATATTGGGTACTTAATGAAATAAGAGTATTTGTTTGTGATTTGTCTTGTTTAATATTTCATTAATGAGTTGTTTAACGCATATTGACTTTATTATATAGGTTTGTGGCTGATTGATTTAATATTAATAACATTATTATGTTTAATACATTCAAACTTAAAAACATGAAGTCATCATGCGAATGGCCCATCCTAATGGACCATACGCATGAAAAACTTCATGCGAATGACTCAGTCGCATGACTGAACCAGGAGACTGGATCAGTCGTATGATTCAAAGATGAGATTGGCTCAGTCACACGACTGAACACTCAGTCGGGCGAATGGACCAACCGCATAACTCAATCGCACGACTGAACCATGCTAATGATTCAGTCGCTCGAATGAGCAACCCCTAACCTATAAATACCACCTAATTCGTGGAAAAATGTAAGCATTCAATCCACTTCGACTCCGGACGTACTCTAGCCGTCCAGAAGCCTCTACGTTGGTACTCCAAGTTCATAGAACGATGTAGATCGATTCCTAATCTATTCTTGACGTTAGATTCAATACCTTATTGTGTCTACGTGCGTTCTCACTGATTGGATCGCCAATCAAATAGGATTCCACACTATTTGGTTTGGTTTAACACGTTAATCAGTTTGTGTTTCGTTCAAATACCAGATCCTAACAAGTGAATAATGGATTGGAGATATATGTGTAGAAGTGATAGGTTGTGCTTAAGGTGGTGGGATTGGTGATTTGTGAGGTGAAGTAATTGGTGATCTATGAGGTGATGGTAATGGTAAGGGTACAAATGGTGATGCCATATCAACATTATGAACATGAGGTCCAGTGTGAAGATCACCCTATACATCCACTTAGGGTGATACTGACCTTTGACCTTCATCTCTTTCTCTAACATGCTTATTAGCAGTTTGCTGATCATGAGTAACTGGTTCTTCGTCTTGAATTGGCTCATCAGCAAGAGCCTCCTGTTCCTCAACTTGTTCTTCATGATTGATCTATTGAAGCATCCAGGGTACCAGAGGAGAATGGGCTTCACTATAAAAGTTCTTTGGATCTCTCTTTTTGATGTACTTGTAGGACTTAGCATCATAAGGAGGGATATCCAAACTAGGTCCTTCAGGTACAATTTTAGGGAATGCTTCATTGATGAGACATTGTAGGAACCTTGGGTACATTAGGAACATGTGTCTTCTTCCTTCCAGAATCTTAGAGACTAGACCATTGAACACATATGTAGACATGTTAAATGGCCTGTTAGTGCATAAAGCACCGATAGTTGATGATGTTATAATAGGAATATCATTCCATCATGTCTTCCTCTTTGACAAACAATGTTGATAGAGGTGAATTAGGAACCACCATTGTAAGTCAACTAGTCCCATCACTATCTGCTTGCCTTCATATCCTCCTTCATAACCAATGTTGGCAAAGAAGGTAGTGAGTTCATCATCTTTAAGCTTAAGTGGTGTGTTTGCATCATCACCAAACAATAAACACTGTCTCACAGTTTGTTCAGTGATGGTTACAGAATGGTCATCATTGATTCTTCCTGACAGAGTCTTCTCACCATCTACATCTTTCACTACAGTAGTACTCCAGAAAGACCTTATCAATCTCTTATAAATAATAGGTCTAACTGTGATAGCATGAGCTACTCTTGTAGTAGAAATGAATCTGATCATATCTCTACGACCTTCAGCCTCAGGTACATCAGGGTCAAGATAACCACTGACATTAAGGAGCTTGCTCCAGGTAAGATTAGCCATGTACCCTGCATTAGAGGCATATGAGTTAGATTGATGAAATAATTATCAGTATATAGGTCCTACATTATGCTAGTTTCATTAGTTTAACTTTTGATGGTCAAAGATGAATGTTTGAAGGTACTATTGTATAGGAATCACTTCAAAGCTTGATGTTATCAAGAATAATCACTGATATTTTATTTTTCATGTTTTAAGAGATGATTTTTAATGTTGTTAACCTTTAATCAGCTTTTATTTCAAGATTTGATTCAACATTTCAAATTTTATCATGCTCTGTTCATATGATGAACATGACTTTTAAGTTTCCTTGTTGAGAAGTATTCTTCTTAGTTTGTATGCTTATTGAAGTCAAAAATTATCATCTTTTCTTAGAACAAATCTGATTTTCAGTGTTCTTTATTGACCTAGGGTTCAAAGTTCATTATCAGTTCAAATGTCTGACTTTTAGGTTACAATATTTGAAGATTTTCACCTTTTGATCGATACTAATGTTGTGTAGAACCGAAGATGAAGACTGATTAGATGAAATGAAACTAAGACCACAGATTGTTAATGGTGATAATGATGATTAATGAAGAAGAATAGTGTGTTTTTTGCTTGTCGCACTTTAGAGTCTCTCAAATTTGAAAAGTATTAAATGACCTTTTGAAATTGCTTTAAATAGTCAAAAAATAGCTTTTACAAGTTTTCAGAATTTTCAGAACAAATGCGGTTAGATTTTTTATTCACATTGTAGCAATTGTGGAAAGGTTTTAGACATCTGTATTTGTTCACTGTTGCAAATGCAGAAGTGGAAAACTTAAAAATTTGGTCATCCGCATTTGTGTATTGTAGCAAATGCGAAAGTGGAACAATTAAAATTTTTGCTATCCGCATTTGTGCACTGTAGCAAATGCGGTTGATCAAAGTTGATCAGCATTTGCTCACGGTAGCAAATGCGGCAGAGTAAAATTTCCACATTTACTTCAACAAGTACGGTTGAACATTTAATTTGTCCATATTTCTTGATCATCATCCATGGTGGCAGAAGAGATTAAGCACTTGTTTATTCATTTTTGAAAGTACATCTAAAGTGTTGATGTTACACATATCCACAAGTGCGGGTGAGTAAAAACAAATGCAGGAATGAAAATATCAGCGATTGACAAATGCGGTAGAACACTTTTGTTTCGCATAGGTTTTTAACACTTCAAAATATTCATGTATACTTGTTAAACACCAATGCAGTAGGGTAAGCTCTTTGTCTACATTAGTTTCACTTTGACATAAACAGTTAACCGCATTGGTTATATGCATGGGTTACCTTCACCTGCAATAACCAATGCACTTACCCACATTAACTTTTGAACTTAATCAAAACTTAATGTTTCTGTTTTGATTTTTCTTGTTATGAAGAACTGTCTTTGATTGAATTGTCTTATGAAGTTGTTGACTATTGTTAGGGTTGTCAATTCTTACTTGGATTGACTTGAATGTTAGAAGTGACACAAGTTTCCTATAGTTTGACTAATCTTGGACTTCTTATGCTTCCATGAATCTGCATAAGCTGAGATACTATGGTATAACTTCTTCACCAACATAGAAATACTTTTTTATTTGTTTTGATGTTTTAAAAAAGTAATTTAAGATAGTAAATATCTATACAAACCGGTCAAAATTTTAAATTACTCCCCTTGAAGTTTATATCCACATCTAGATAGAAACTTTAAAATTTTAAAACTTTTTTCTATGGAATATTTCTAAGAATGAAGAGAATTATACCTTTTGTTAGGATCATATCAATCTTACATTACACACATGCATCCTTTGTGATAAAATGGATATCTTTATGAACTTGTTGACTAAAGGTATGTTTGTCCTCTTAAACTCATACCAGGTTGATATTTTAATGCATGTGATATTTATCATGTTTTAGTTGATTTGATTATTCAACATGTACCTCACACAAAAAAAGCATGGAATGATCAACCATCCTTATGTAATGCATGATAGAACTTCTTCACAACTTTCTTAACCATGTTACTTAAGTTATGAGATCTTATTTTCACTGATCCTTATTGGGATTCTTTTTCATTGATCATTTTCATGATGATCCATATTAGGATTCTTTTCACTTCACTTTGGAAGGTGATCCATGATTGGATTCTTTTGTTCATTCACATGGATTGTATTGTTTTTGTAAATTCATCCAATTTGGATGTGTTCCTCAATAGGAATCTTTTGGATCAATACATCTACACTATGTACTTGTTTCATCATGTCTTTGCTCAGCAAAACAAAGATAAATGTTGATGTAGGTGAAAGAGATTGATGAAGTATCATTCCCTATTGTGTTTAGGTTACTACACATACATACACTTAGATAAGCTAATATGTACAAGTACTCTGAGATGAGATTTTCACCATTGAATAAGACTTTAATTCATCACAACATGTATCTTCTCTTCCAAGTTGAGCCTACCAACAAATCTGGTAAATCATGACAGTCTTTCAAATTTTAAATTAAGCACAATGAATAATATAACCACTATAATTATATTATTTCCCAAATATTCTTTTCTTTATTTAAATTGACTTCATTTTGTGATTTTCTAATGCTTTTAAATTGTTTTTGATGTTTGGGTTGGTTTTACTCAAGGTTAATCATGCCAATAGATTGAACTAGGAATTCAAACCTACTATGTTCAAATGCCTTGGTGAATAAATCAGCTAATTGATTTTCAGTGGGAACTTGAATCAATTTGATTAACCCCTTTTAGAACAGTCTCTCAAAAATGATATCTAATTTCAATGTGTTTTTTGAGTGTTGAACTAGATTATTTGTAATGAAAACGGCTGCAGTGTTGTCAATATGAATTGGTGTATGCAAGAAGTTAAAACCATAATCAAGCATCTGGTTTTGAATCCAGAGAACTTGAGAGCAACAAGCTGATGCTGCAATATACCGATCTTCTACTGTTGAGACAGATACATTTGTATGATTCTTGCACTACGAGGAGACTAGTCTAGGACGAAGAAATTGACAACCACCAGAAATGGACTTTCTATTGAAATTGCATCATCCATAATCACTGTCAGTGAAGGCATAGAGATTGAAGTCTCCTTCTTTTGGATACCATAAACCAAGAGCTGGTATGCCCTTAACATATCTGAATATCCTCTTAACAACATTCATATGAGATTCCTTAGGATCAGCTTGATATTTGGCACACACACAAACACCAAACATAATGTCAGGCCTACTGGTTGTTAGATATATAAGTGAACCGATCCTAGATTGATAGTGAGTCTGATCCACTGATTTGCCCTTTGCATCAGGTCCTATCTCACTTTAGTACCCATAGGTGTTCTGATAGACTGACAGTTAGCAAAGTGGAATTTTTCAACATTGTTTCTACATATTTTCATTGATTGATTAAAATTCCATCTGCTGTTTGTTGGACTTGCACCCTAAAAAGAATGTGAGTTCCCCCATTGCACTCTTTTGAAATTTGAATGCATAAGGTCTTCAAAGTTTTTACAAATATGCTTGTTTGTTGAGCCAAATATGATATCATCCACATAAATCTGGACTAGCAACATGTCTCTTCCTCTTCTCTTTCTAAAGAGAGTCAGATCAATCTTTTATCTTTCATATCTATGTTCATGAAGGAAAGATGATAGATTCTCATACCACTTTCTTGGATCTTGATGAAGACCATATAGTGTTTTGTCAAACTTGTACACCCTGTGAAGGAAATCAGGATCTTCAAAGCCAAGTGGTTGACTCACATAGACTTCTTCAGCAATCTTTCCATACAAGAAGGCACACTTCACGTCCATTTGATAAACAATAAATTTCATGGATGCAGAATATGTAAGAAAAATTCTAATTGCTTCTAATATGGCAACAGGCGCAAACACTTCATCATAATAAATATCTTATTCTTGTGTGTAACCCTGTGCCACTAGTCTTGCTTTATTTCTGATGACAATTCCTCTATCATTAGTTTTGTTTTTGTACAGCCATCTGGTGCCGATAGGATATTGTCCTTCGAGAAGGTCTACGAGTTGTCGTACTTCTTGTTTTTTGAATTGTAGCAATTCTTCCTGTATTGCTTCATTCCAGTTATTGTCTTGAAGAGCCTCTTTGATGTTTTTGGGTACTGTTTAACAAAAAAAGCATGAGAACAGATAGATGTTTGCAATACTTGACTTGCTTCTTGTCACCCTTTCTTAAGTTTTCCAATAATGCTTTCTACTGGATGCTTCTTATGTATTCTGGTGGTTGGAATTGAGTCACAAGCAATGGTTACATCAAGATTTGAGACATTCAGATCATTATGGTAAGAGGCACCTTTATCTTGTACTGTTAAGGAGCTATGAAGATAATCAGACTCTATTTTAGTGACTGCTTCAGCATCAACAACACTTTGATTCCTTCCATCATTTGATGTTCTTTCTGTTTCAACTGGAGGAGTAGCTTTCCTTGGATTTCAGATCTCAGTTGATAGATCTTCTGAATGTGATGGTAACAAGCTGGGACCAGCTTCAGTTGAAACACTTTGATTTTGAGATGGTTGTCTAACAAGATCAGCTTGGAGTGGAACATCTTCATTCATTTGCTCAGTAGAGATAGGAGGAATCAATGGAAAATCATCTCTTCTTTTAACACCTGAAGATGGTTTAGCTGAATGTAGGTTTCCTGCATTAGTAAAGTTAAATCGATCGAAAGATCTTGTAAATGAGTTAATATCAAACAACTAGTTAGGATCATTTGTAGATTTGGGAAAAGAGTGTTCCTTGAATTAAACATTTGTTGATTCATCAATATTGTTTAACCTAGAATTAAACACTCTGTAAGCCTTTGAAAGAGAAGAATTACCCACAAAGAATCCTTTATCAGACTTTGATGAAAAAATCCAATAAATGGTTTTATGTGAAACAATAGTTCATATGGAGTCATCTTACTTTCTTTTACAATCAGAGTTCGATTTTGCACAAAGCACGATGTGTTAACTACTTCTACCCAAATGGTAATATGTAGTTTAGCATAGACTAGCATTGTTCTTGTTGCTTTAATCAGTGTTCTATTTCTCCTTTCAGCTACCCCATTTTGTTAAGGAGTTCTAGCTGCACTAAATTACTGAGCAATGCCTTTGGTTGCACAAAATGAACACATGTCTTTGTTTTTAAACTCAGTTCCATTATCACTTCTTATTGTTTTTACATTATGATCAAGATGGTTTTCACTTTTTGTGATAAAGTATGTTATTATTTGGGATGTCTCATTTTTATGAAGTAAGAAAAAAACACATGTAAATCTTGAAAAGTCATCAATGATCACCAAACAATACTGTTTGTTTCTAATACTCATAACAAGAGTTGGTCCGAACAGATCCATATGAAGTAGCTTCAATGGAGTATTTTGTGTTCACCAGCTTTGGTTTGTGAGAAGATTTATGTTGTTTTCCTTTGAGGCACGCTGAACAGAGATCAACATAGTGAAATTATTTTTGGGCAAGACCAATGACATGGTTTCCTTTGACCAATTTTTTTATGTTTTTTAAGTTTGTGTGCCCCAAACGTGTGTGCCAAAGCTGAGACTCATCAGATGATGCTTTAGAAAAAAGACATGTTTCTTCTATTGGTGTTGTAGAATTCAGGTTTAAGACATAGGTGTTATTCTTCCTCGCAGTCTTTAGGACAACCTATTCTTCTGAGATCTGAAATCCTGGTTTCAGAATGTAGCAGTGAGTGTTAGTAAGGTGAGTTGAATATTTCTTGTCACAGATCTGAGACACTCTTAGAAGGTTGAAGCTTAGTTGATCACAGTAGTTCACTTTATCAAAGCTTAGCATCCTTTTATCACAGATCCTTCACTAGTAATTCTTCCACCTTATGAATCTCCTCCGTATGCCACAGTAGTTCCTTGTATTTGCTTGAAATCATGAAGGAGGGAAAAATCTCCAGTCATGCGTCAGGAACACCCATTGTCCACATACCATAGGCTATTAGACCTATACGAATGACCCTGCAAGCATAAAAGAACTAATTAGAATATGGAACCCAAGCCATAATGGTCTTGGGTTTCCCGTTCCTACCCATGATGGTGACCTTTTGATACTTTCCTCTAAATTATGATCTAGTTAGAGGTGACCTGGTAGATTGCTTGTGATAATTTGATTGAGTCATCTCATCAACATCAACTGAAGAGTCGATGGAGTAATAAAAACTTTGGTCTCTATTCTTTTGAAGAAATTTAACCCGATTTTGATTATCCAACATCATTTTAGGTTTGGGAAGATCAAACTTTTGCTTAATGATGTGATGTTTGTTTCTTTGAATCATCCACAATTCTTTTGTGTTACTCATACCATTGTTTGATCTAGACATCCTAGATTTGTTTTTTTGAAAATGACTTCTAACATTGGATTTCATAGATGATGTTATTTAGATGGGTTTGTTTTGAGCAATTCTCAATCCCTTCTGATTAAAGTAACATTAAAGTAACAATCAGATGTATTGTGATTGTTTATATCACAGCCTGAATAGTATTTGTTGAAATAGCAGTTTTTAGTGAAATGGTTGTTCATGTCATAGAAAAAGTAGTATGATTGAAAAAGCATTCTTCTATTTTGTGATTAAACATGTCACATATGTCACAATACATATTTTTGTTTCTTGAATCTGATTTTGCTTTAGCAGACTTAATTGATTTTCCCATTTTCAACTAAGTCACATTCTTTTGCTTAGGGGATGAATCAAAATTAACTTTTTTCGTAGTTTGCTTCACAACACTACTTTGTTAACTGTTCTAGGTTGTTTTTATTTCCTTGACCCTTTCTTTACTTCTTCCTCAAACTGATCAACGTGCTCCTTGTTGCATATGGCAAAACCGACTCCTTGTCTTAATTTTGAAGATTAGGGGTCTGACTGAATTTTATTTTTTGAAATCAATGAGCTCTTGTGTTTCTTTTGTGGTGAAACCTTGTCTGATTTGCTTGAAATTTTTGGAGATTTAATCTCATTATCAGAACTGCTTTCAGCAGAAGGTTTTGCTAACTTCACAAATTTCTTCTTTCCTTTTGAAATAGCAGGTATAAATTACACAAAGGGGACAATGTCCTTGATTGGGCTTGTTGGTATAATGACACTCACTGTCTTGTCTGAACACTCCTTGATTTTAATTAGGTGACCTAATCTTATTTTATCCTCATTTGTTTCAATGTAAACATTTGGTTTGTTTTGAGGATTTGTGAACTGTTTTACTATTGTTTTTGGTTCAATAGTGTTAGGTTCAATTTGCTCTTTGAGTGTAACAGATTCAGGCATGACAGTGTAGTTATCATTGTATGGTGGAGGACAAGAGTTATACCCAATCGCAGACATATCCTTGGGATCCTTGTGAGAATCAAGCATCTCTTGCCGCTTGATTGAAGACAGTTGAAAATTTTCTAGTTTCCCTTCATTAAGAGTTTGTTCAGCTTTAGATTAAGCTAACTTTTCGGTCAGTTGCTCATTCTCTGCTGCAAGAGTGTATTTTTTACCATGCAACTTTTTCAATGTCAGAGATGAGAGATTTAATCTTGATTTGAAAGCCTTTTATTTCTCTCTTAAGCATATTTGACTTGGCCTTTTCTTATTTTATTTTGTTAGCCAATTTATGATTGTTCTCTCGATAACCTTGCAGTTTAGTAATGCATTTATCACTACAAAGGTTAGATTTTACCTTAGATGGCATAGGAGATGGACCATCATTGATGTGAGCCATGAGTGCATGATTTTGGAATTGAGGCTTTACTTCCTCTACATGTAGGCTCCAATCACATACTCCATCTTGCTTAATAACAAGAGCATTTATAGATGACTAATTGCTTCCATGAGATTGATTGGTCAGTTGAGGCTGAGTCTGATATGTTTGTTGGTGTTGTTGATGATGATATTGTTGTTGATGATTGTTGGAGTGAAAACTTGAGTTTGGTTATGAAGATGATTGGCTTTGAGAATTCCTTTGAAAGTTTTTGTTTCTTCTAGGAGCATTACATTCTATAGAGAAGTGGCCAGTCATGCCACAATTGAAGAACTTCATCTTGGATTTGTCATATCCAAGTTTGGTGTTTTCATTAAGGCAAAGCTTTCTTCATTTTCTGAAAAACTTCTTGGCTCTCATTGCAATCATAGACATTTGCCACTACAAATCTATTTCTTCTACATCATCCGGATCCATTTCTTCCAAGTCTTACTGGATTAGATATGTATAGGTGAGTCTTCCTCCCAAATAAGCTTCAAAGCTAGAAAAAAAGGCATTGTAGGTTGCCTTTTGTTCTTATGATCTTGTATCATTAGGAGAATTTGAAGGAGTTGCAGAGAATCCTGATGATTGGGATGATGTTAATGATCTGTTGGTTGATGGAGCTGCAATGAATCCTGTAGTCTTCACTTAATCCCTTGAGGAAAGAAAATCACCCTCCTCAGTAATGAATGCATTTTCCATAGAGTGAGTGTCTGAAGGAAACTTATATGCTTCAATTACTCTGGGTCCACCTAGCTTTCTGCTTCTTTCATCAAGCTCCAGTTCTTCTATCTTGGCTATCATTATATCTAGGCTAGTACTCTCAAGATCAAGAGTGTTTTTCAGCAATGTCACATTTTGTTTCCAGTCTCTGGAACACTGTGAAGCATCTTCTTGTTTAACTCTTTGACTTTATAAGTAACTCCCATGATCTCTAAGTCATTTACCAGCTGCATAAATCTATGCAACTGTTTGGAGATGGACTCCCCTTTGGAGTGATGAAATGTTTCATACTGATTAACAAGCTTATCCTTGTTAATTTCAGCAACTTCACTACTTCCTTCACACATAATCAACAGTTCATCCCATACCGCTTTAGTAGTACCATACTTTTCAGTCTTTTATCACATCCATTTTTAGTGCTTGAGTGAGTATGGAGTAAGCTTTGAGATCAACTTAATCTTCTTGTAGTCATCATCATCAAGAGTCGGATCCTTAATAGTTATTCTTGATGTTTTGTGGATGGCATCTTGATCAGCAGATAGTGTAATAGGAATGTGTGGCCCTTTGCATACTAAGATCCAATAGTCTGGATCTACACCTGTGATGTAATTCATGAATATGATTTTCCATTGCTTAAACTCATATTTATATTTAAGCATGGGAGGTTTTGGAGTATGACCAAGTTCTGAAAAATTATGTCAATCCATTTTAACAAGGTGTTTTTAACTTGTTTAAATGATGATTAGATAAATTTTAAGTTCAGTTAGTCCAACTGGTCCAAATAGTCCAAAACGGGCTCAATGAATCAGATCTATTGTTGTTTCTGAGTTTCTGTTGAAATTTTGTTTTGTTATATTAACTATTCACAACTATTAAATAGAGGTGATAGAACACTCAATTAGCAACTCAATCACTAGATCAATCGAGTTCTATTCAGATCTTGTGTAGATAAAAAAAAGAACCGAGAGCCAAAGCATTGATACCAATTAACTAGGTAGTGTGATTGAAATTCTCACTAGGATCGAATATGATGATCGAGTTAATGATTGTATGGAGGAATCAAACAATCAAGAAACATTCAATGCAAGAAATACTCATAAATGCTTGTTTGTATTGATGATGGTGATTGATAATAATAAATGCTAGTGTTTGAGCATTAAACTATAATAATACACCTTGAGAATGTAAGACACAAAATATTCTAACTGTCTATCAACAGTCACCTCATGTACGAGGTTTTCTATTATATTTATAGGCTGACAAGATGCATTTATACAAACTGACTAAACTACCCCTGATCTATAAATCAGAATTAGTCTAAGTCTTCATCAGCATTTCTTTTTTTCATCTGCATTGACAAATGCGGATGAGTTGGACTTGATTAGCATTTCTTCTTTTGTCATCTACATTAGTAGTTGGTCATCCGCATTGAGTATTGCGGATGAAGAAATACTTGTGCGTATTCGTTTTCCAGTTATCCGCATTTGCAAATGCGGATGAGCAAAACTTGTCCGCATATCTTTTAGGCTATCCACATATGTTAATGCGGAAGAACAAACACTTTTGAGCATTTGTTCTATGTCTTTCACATGTACAAATGCGGTTAGCCAACACTTATTCTTCTTAGATGATTCTACATCCGCATTAGTTCTTGGACTTGGGGGATTTCTAGTAGAACAACCATCAACTCACCAATTGAATTGGCATGTATGATCCTTTCAGGGTCCAACATACACCACTAAGCAAATCACTAGAAACAAATTCAGCAAACATATTCTCATTCTTCTCAACTTCTTCTTCCTTCTTGATCCCAGCAAGCAACATTGTGGACATCTTTAATTCAAGTATCTCCATTTCATTTGACCAGTCCTAATCATTATTAATCAGTGAGATTAGAGCTTTGTTTTTGCTTGAAGATCCTCGTTTTTCATTGCTTGATTCCACCACAATAGTTACCATATGTTTTCCTTTATTAGTTTTATTAGACTTTGGTTTTGTGCATTCCCTAGCAAAGTGCCCAGGGGTGTTACAATTATAATATCTAAGTGAAGACTTATCAAAACCTATCTTGCTTAATTTGTTTAGACCAAACATCATTCTACTAGTTCTTCTTAAAAAGTTTTTGGCTCTATAAACCAATATACTATAACGCCCGTAATAAATCGTAACGAGCTAATTAATAATAATAAGCTTAGTCGGGATTATTTAATGAAAATAAGCGGAAAATGTATGACGGACTGGGTAAATCTCGCGAGTTCGATGAGTTTGAGGTCCCGGGAACGCCCGCTATATATAAACGAATCAACTTAAGCCAATCTCATTTGCAACTCAACATCCAATTTCTAGAGAGAGAGTGTCGAGAGAGAAAGTGGAGAGTAGTGGTGATTCATGGCTCAGTTGATGAAGAGATTAAAGATCGGTGTTCGTGCACATCCAAAAAACATGAAAAGACGAAGAATCCAGGTAAGAAATATCGTTTAATCGTTTCTTTGAGGGTAAACCCGGATTCTCGGGCTTGGGGTTTTTGAATTTGGCAAAGAATCACCAAAACTCATGTTTTGTGTAAGAAAACATGTAGGAAGCTTAGATATAGCTTCTTGGGTGATAAAGCAATGTTTTGGGCGTAAAAGATTGAAGTTTTGGTTCGAAAATGGGCTAGTCCGTAATATTAGCCCGTTGTGTGAAACAGGGTGTTCATCAAGCGAAACTATGAAGACTTTCTGCAAAACCGTAGTTTCACAGATAGTTTCACAGACATGGTTTCCAATGAAAGTTGGGCGAAACTGACAGTGAAACCGGCAGCGAATATGCCAGCGAAATTGCTGGTCAAACTAGCAGCGAAACTGCCGGCGACACTAGCAGCAAAACTACTGATCATACAACGAAATTAGGCAGAAATTATCTCATTTGAGTATTAACTTATCTATAGGCTGCTTAATGTAACCTGGTTTAGAAATCTTGATTGAGAAGTTGTTTATCAAGTCCTACTGAATTCTAGATCCCTATTTAAACATTTTAAACTTGTTTGGGGCTGGAAATGCATACTAAATATACGATTTAAATGACCAAGATTTTAAGAGGTTTTAATAGGAAGATTGAGCCTGGCCCTAGCTAGGGGTGTTGCCCCTTGGATCCCACTAGGGGCTGCTGCCCCTAGGACCCCGTTGTCAGGAGTTGTCGCTCCTGAACCCCTGTTGTCCTGCGGTGGGTCGGTTATGTTCTATAATGATTTGTACGTGTTGTTCATTTGTATGTGTATTGAATGAATGATGCATGATGTTTATGATGATGTATAATGGGGTATCTAATGTTTATGTGAATGTGTATATATGAATGTGTTATGTTGACTTCGTGTTCCTATTATGCATTATTCCGTGATTTATGTGTTATGATTATGAAATGAACGTAAAGTATTATGTAACGAAGGCGGAAAGATAATGAAAGAGGAACGTAAAGGATGAAAGAATGCATGCATTAATGAATGATGAATTGGAAAGTCTTGCAATAAATTGTAAGGAGGTGCACGACTCTAAAATATCGTTAGCTCAATTATGTGTGGTTTAGCTAACCCGTAAGGATACACAAAGGGGTGTAGTCTTTGTGACTGACCAAATGTATAGCTTACAGATATGACGTTGGATGTTTACCCTAGTGTTGGTGCCTGGCTAGGTGCGTTATGGAAGTATGATAAACTTTGGCCCAGTACATGCTTCGTGCTTACGTTTGGGGTATAGCATACAGGTGGGATCTTTGTTGCTTACCCGGTGTTGGTGCCAAGCTATGTGCGTTATGGAAGTCTTATCAACTTTGGCCCAGTACCCACATTGTGCTACGTTTGGGGCAGGTAATGACATTGATCCAAAAGGAACTATTGAAAGATGGATAATGAATGATAATGGAAGATAATAATGATATTATCTATGTGTACGTATGATGTATGATCACGCATGAAAGTATAGAATGGTTTTAAACGGAAGAAAAAATATTTTATAAAACTAGAACTCACTCAGCGACACTGACTTTTTTGTATATTCCAGTTGGCAGGTAATTATTACTGAGGATGACACGGGGCAGCTACTTTGCATTTTTGGATGGCATCCATTTTGTTGTACTATGATGTTTTTGTGATGTAATGTAAATGATAACATTTTGTAAGAGTTAATTAAATTGTATTGTTTTGCAAATGTGGTCATTAATATATGAAATGTTTTTAAGTTATTCCGCTGCAATATTTTAGCAAAATTTAAATTTATGTTTTAAACGTGAGTGGCTAATCACAAATGGCCACTGTAATTAGGGACTTACTATACTTGACATAAACTGAGCTATTGCCTTGAATGACCGTGCTGATGTTTGAATCTTATAGCGTGCTTAGAGGATGGCTAGCGGTAGATCTTCTAAGGCTTCTCGAGGTAGAGGCCGCGGTGGAGTGGTGCTGGATCACGGTTCACGAGAGGAAGGTCTAGGGTTGAAGATGTGGCTCATGAAGAGCATGGGACCCCTCATCTAGAGGGTGGAGATGAGACTTGACAGCCTCAATGAAGGAGGCTGTGGTAGAGAAGGTTCATCAAGTTATGCAGACAAAAGAGAGGAATAGGTCCTCGGGAGAGAGAGAGCAACCGAAGACTAAGACGGTTGTCTCTACTTACGAGGAGGAGGAAGAAGAGCCTATGTCTGAGGCAGCACGAGGCTGTAACTATAGGCCATTTCAAAGATGCAAGCCCCTGACTTTTAATAGAAATGGCACTGCTATTGCTGCTCACCAGTGGGTGAGAGAGATGGAAGCTATTCTAGATATCAACGAGTGCTGGGAGGATCAGAAGGTGAAGTTTGCCGCCCACTCCTTTGTGGACTCGGCCTTATGCTGGTGGGACAATATTGCCCAACCTAAGGGTAGTAGGAGTATCGGGAGGATAAAGTGGGCAGAGCTGAAGAAGCTGGTCTTTGAGGAGTTATGTCCTCACCAAGAGTTGGACAAGGTGGAAAGGGAGTTCCTACAGCTGGAGGTGGGAACCATGACACACAAACAATACACCACCAAATTCAATGAGATGGAAAGGTTGGTGCCGGATAAGGTGATGCCTGTATCACGGAAGATCAAGAGATATATCTAGGGCCTAGCGGCGAACATCTACAGGAAAATGATCATCGGTCGACTGATCATGTTTAGGTTGGTGGTTGACCTGGCTAGGAGACTGTGTATGACGAGCAAGAAGTAGTGGTGGCTGAGGTGAGTAAGAGAGCTGGCGGTGACAAGAACTGGAATGGGAAATGGTTTGGACATGGCGGAGCCGCTCCAAACAATAAGGTCGTGGGGGTGGACAAATGGCGTATGGTCACACCCGGTGTGGGGTCGAAGAAGTGTGGTAAGTGTGGGAAGGAGCACACAGGAGAGTGTAGATGGGGATCCAATGTCTGTTTCAGGTGTGGGAGGACAAGACATGTGGTGAAGAACAACTGGGTTAGGACGTGTTATAACTGTGGTGAGGAGGGCCGCATGAGCAGGGACTGCAAGAAGCCAAGGGCTGAGAGTTTCGATTCTAAGAAGATGGTCGGGACGGAAGGGCAGAAGGCAAGCGCCCAAGCTTTAAGGATGACTCGGGAGGAGGCTAGGACAAACCCCGATGTGGTGTTAGGTACGTTTCTAGTAAACCAAACTCTTGAATCTGTGTTATTTGATTTTGGTGCTAGTAGGAGTATTATTTCTAATACCTTTTGTGCTAAGTTGGCCATTAGGAGTAGGAGTATTGATAAGCCCTTTGATGTAGAAACTTCCAAAGTAAGTCTACCAAAGATGATAGAAGGTTGTGACATAGAATTAGAAGGTTATAAGTTTCCTGTTAGACCGTTCGTGATGACCTTAGGCAAGTTCGATGTAGTCCTTGGAATGGATTGGTTAGTGGACTACGAGGCGAACATTATGTATCACAAGAAGATGGTCGGACCTACAGCGCCTTACGGGAGTTCGGTGACGATTTACGGTGATCGAGTTACAACTACCCCAAAGTTTATTTCGATGGCGGTGGCAGGAAAATGCATAAGACGTTGATATAGTGCTCACTTGGTCTACGTAAAGGATGTGGATACGCCAACACCAAAAATGTCTGATGTACTGGTTGTGTGTGACTTCCTAGATGTGTTCCCAAATCATTTACCTGGTGTTCCACCGGACCATGAGATCGTGTTTCAGATCGACTTGATACCCGGTGCCCAGCCTGTACCTAAGGCACCGTATCAGTTGGCTCCGATCGAGATGAAGGAACTGATGGATCAATTATAGGAGTTGCTTGATAAGGGGTTCATTAGACTGAGTATCTCTCTTTGGGGTGCTCCGGTATTGTTCGTGAAAAAGAAGGACGGTAGTATGAGGATATGTATTGACTACCGCGAGCTAAATAAGTTGACGGTGAAGAATTGGTATCCATCACCAAGGATTGATGACTTGTTTGATCAGCTTAAAAATGCTAGTTGGTTCTCAAGAATAGACCTTCGATCTGGCTACCATCAGTTCAAAGTAAAGGAACAAGATATTCCTAAAACAACTTTTCATGTGCGTTATGGACACTACGAGTTCCTCGTTATGTCATTTGGTTTAACTAACACGCCAACTGCTTTTATGGATTTAATGAATCGAGTGTGTCGGTTGATATTGGATAAATCAGTGATTGTGTTCATCGATGATATCCTGATTTATTCAAAGAACGAGGAGGAGTATGCCGGTCACATTCGGGAAGTGTAAGAGATGCTAAGAAAGGAGAAGTTGTATGCCAAGTTCTCTAAGTGTGGGTTCTGGTTGCACAAAGTTTAGTTTTTGGGTCACGTGGTGTATCATGAGGGGATTATGGTGGACCCAACAAAGGTGGAGGCGGTGATGAAATGGAAGTCTCCAAAGACACCATCCGAGATCCTTAGCTTCTTGAGATTGGTGGGCTATTATAGAAGATTCATCCAAGACTTCTCCAAGATAGCTTCTCTGTTGACTAAGTTGACCCGCAAGGACGTGAAGCATGTTTGGGGTCAAGATCAAAAGAAGGCTTTTGAGGAGCTAAAGGCAAGGTTGACGCAAGCTCCAGTCTTATCATTAACTAAAGGAAGTGAGGATTTGGTGGTTTATTTAGATTCTACTTACTCGGGTTTGGGTTGCATGTTGATGCAGTGGGTAAAGGTTATAGCTTACGCATCCCAAAAATTGAAAGTTCATGAGGTTAGTTATCCTACTCATGACTTGGAGCTAACAGTGGTGGACTTCGCATTAAATATTTGGAGTCACTACCTGTATGGGATGAAGTGCACAATTTTCACGGACTACAAGAGCTTGAAGTACTTCTTCAAGTAGAAGGATTTGAATATAAGGCAGAGACGATGGTTGGAGCTCATAAAAGATTATGATTGTGAGATCCATTACCATCCGGGCAAGGCCAACGTGATGGCGGATGCCCTTAATCGAAAGGAGAGACCCGAACTGATTCGGGTGAATGCTTATCAGTTGGTCATGACCTCCGATGTGATGAAACAGTTCAAGGAGTTTCAAGACGAGGCGTTGACAGAAGATCATTTTATATAACACCCTAAAAAGTCAAAACGAGTCATCGAGGATAATGGGCTTAATTAGTGGGTATTTAATAATGGAATGAAATGGGTTATGGGCTAAATTAAGCTTATGGTCAAGAGCCTAAGTGATTAAGGGCTCACAATCAGCCCTTTTACCCACCTAACCAGCCACCATCTCCCTCATTTGAACCCTATCCTCCCGAATTCATAGAGAGAGAAAGTAGAGAGAGAAAGTGAAGAAAACTCAAGATTTAGAGCTTCAAAATTAAAGAGATTGAAGATCTGGGTGTTGGAGCATCAAACCATAAGAAAAGAGCAACAAATCCAGGTAATAATCAGCCTCTAAACCCTTCTGTAATTCAAACCCGGATTCTAGGGTTTTGGGTTTTAAAAAGTTGCAAAGAATCGCTTAATGGTCACATTTTTGCGTATGAAAACATGTAGACAGCTTAGTTATTGCCTCGTGGATGATAAACTAAGAGATTGGACATAAAAAGTGGCAATTTTGGGTTAAAAACGGGTTGGTTCTTAATTATTATGCGATCTGCGAAAATGTCTGTGCATCCAGCGAATTTGCATATTCAAGCTACGAAACTACGGGTTTTCTGCAAAAATATAGTTTCACTGATAATTTCGCAACCATGGAATTCCAACGAAAGTTGGGTGAAACTACCATGCGAAACTGTTAGTGAAATTGTCAGCGAAACTGCTTTTCTAGCAGCGAAATTAGCAGCGAATTTAGACGAAAATTAACCTTTTTAAGTGTTGACATATCTGCAGGATGTGTAGTGTGATCCTAGCTTAGAAAGCTTAGTGTGATTCTACAGCCCCGCCCCAGCCAGGGGCGTTGCCCCTTCGACCCCACTAGGGCTGCTGCCCCTAGGACCCCGCTGTCAGGGGCTGCCGCCCCCGAACCCCCGTTATCCTGTGGAGGGTCGTTAGGTTTTATGATGACTAGTACTTGGCATGTTGTGTACTTTTTAAGTTAAGTATTATATATTATAGTGGATGATGATATTAATGAAAAGTGAAACTTAATGAATGTTATCCCAAGGCCCTTTAGATGATTAAAACTCTTGCAAGCACTATGATAGACTTCATTTACATGAGTCTGATGTATGATGATTGATCTGTATTCATGAGCGGGCTATGTGCCTTGCAGTAATCAACTGTTGGGAGTTAGCTACCATGATGATATATACCGATAGGGATCGACATTCGTGGTCGATCAACATGGAGCTCTTGCTTTGTGCAATCTCGTTTATAATGAAGTGAAAGATATGAAAGAATGAAATATAATGAACATGCTTATTAGGACGCAAATTTTATGTATTATCATGTATGCTTGGTCATTATATAAAGGATAAAGTTTATATTTGCTTATTTACCTAAACTAGAACTCACTCAGCAAAGTTGACTTTTATGCATAATAGTTGGCAGGTGAATGTTGATGCTGAGGATAGCACCAGGGAGCTACTTGGAGAACAATGGATGACATTCCTGTTTACGAAATCTTTTATTGTAATTTATGAAAAACTACTTTGTTTTATTTACAAATGAATAAAAATGTATGAGTACAATATGATTTCCAAGTTTTAAATGAATATCTTATTATTTCTGCTATGTTGTTTTGTTATTAAAATGATT
The DNA here is from genome assembly GCA_018326385.1 of Flaveria bidentis. Classification (NCBI taxonomy): domain Eukaryota; kingdom Viridiplantae; phylum Streptophyta; class Magnoliopsida; order Asterales; family Asteraceae; genus Flaveria; species Flaveria bidentis. The sequence continues at coordinate 24,183 of BJCM01268022.1, forward strand.
TTATGCTATGATCAACAAACTGTGAAGCTTCCCGAGAACAGGGCCTTACATCTTAACTCCAAAAGGATGAGAGGTCTAGTCGCAAAATTGGGTGAAAACACTGTCGGTGTAAGGACCTGATTCAAAAGAATGTGGATTCCTCATTATGGGGATCTACATGGGAAGATCATGCACAAAGCTCATAAGACTCGATACTCCATTCATCCCGGTGCCACGAAAATGTATCAAGACATGAAGAAAGTGTTAGGTCTAGGATCAGTAGATCTTGTCCATTTTGTATAGGCTTAGTACTTGAATTAATATCTGTTATGAATGGTTGTAATTCATTATTGTGTATGCATTAAATGTATAGGTTAACCGATATATATGTGTGTTGATTTATGTATGTCTGCAGGTACAAACATTATACTTATTCAATTTCAGAAATTGACTAAGTGTAAGAAACATTTACAGATGAACATTTTGTTCTTTCGTAGATATGTTTCTTACAATTAACAAAGATCTGAAGATCATCTACGAATTCCCCATCAACGAGTGAAGTAAGAATTCCAAGTGAAGATTCCTACGGAAGAACTAGTTTGCTTCGGAAGAACAATATTCCCGCGGGAGAACAATTGTTGCGGAAGAACAATCATCTACGGAAGACAATACTACTGTGGTGTCCAAACACATGTATTCAAATAATACAAGTGTTACAAGTCAACAAGTCAGTTATGCGAATCCCAAGAAATCCGGAGATTCCTTAACTGAAACAATTCAAATCCCAAGAGATCCGGTGTTTCCTTAACAGAAACATTATTGTCTATATATTTGGATCCTAGGTTTCGAATTAAGGACGACAAAAAACGGCTACAACGACAATACAACAGTTTCACAACAGAGAAACATCACATCAAATCACACCACCAAACCCTAGCTGCCATCACTTCATCAAAACACAAAATTCAATAGCATTCGTTCATTGTTTATTTCTAATCATTAACATGTTTTGATGAAATACATTTGAATCGAATTTAACATTTTTTAATTCATTAATTGTGTTCTTGACTCATTATTGATATTGAATTACTATACAAACAATTAAACCAAGCCAACGTTTATTCCGCAAACGTTGACTTGATCTCAACCAACACTGATAATTCCTGATTGCGATCCTTAATTCCTGACTCCGCGAACATGAGTAAGTACCTTAATTCTTTTCAAGTGTAGGCGGATCATTAGAAGCCATATGGGAAGATCCTTGGATTCACAGATGGTATCAGAGCCAAGTGTTCATTGATTTAGATCGATTGATCTATTAGTGTTAGTTGTGTTTAATTATTTTCAAAAAGTTTGTTTGATATTTAATCTGTCGTGTAACTTAGATCTATATTCAAATCAATTGAATAGTCGATCTTGGTTAATGATCAAATTAACAACTTGTTCATATCTCTTAAATAAATTCATTAGTTAACATCTTAGATCTTAACTAATCATAAGCAACTTTAGTGAATCATCTTATCAACCACCGAAGTTGGAAACAAAAGCAGATTTCAAATCCTGGAAAATCAAGTTCAAGAATCATGTAAATTATACATATTCTAACTTATGGATATCTATAATAGAAGGTCCTTATATTCCACCCACCCTCGGGCCGGATTATAATGATAACAATTAACCCATAAGCACAAAAGATCTATCACCTAATGATATTAAGAAGGTTAAAGTTGATATCAAAGCATACATCTTGCTTAGTATGGCTTTACCAGAAAAAATATTGATCAGATGTGAAAACTATAAAACAGAAAATTCCTTGTGGAAGATTCTTCATACACTCTGTGAAGGGAGTGATGAAATCCGAAGCATTAGGAAGGACACCCTACGTTCACAATATGAAACTTTTCATCATATTGAGGGTGAATCAATTTCTCAACAACTCCACAGGTTTATGCAACTTGTTATAGAAATGAACATTCTGGAATTGAAATACACAAATAAGGAATTGAACAAGAAAATGCTCCATACTTTACCAGAAAGTTGGAAGCAAACAATATCCATGTTCAAGAATACCATAGATCTCAAAGCAGTCGGTCTAGATACTCTAGTGGCTAAAGTTAAGGCTCTTAAAATGGATGAGAAAACAAGAAACAAGACTGTGAGAACTCATGTATCACTATATCATTTTAAAGAAACAAGAACTGCTAGAAGTGCCTTAATGTCCAATAATGATGGTGATAACACTTGTACTTTGAGTGAAGATGAAGAGGAAGTAAGTTTCTTTGCCTCAAAACCTCCTAAGAAATCTTCTCAAAGTAAGTCAAGAAAAGAGAAAGAAAGAACAGATGATCAAAGAGATAAATCATATGAAAAACCATCATCCAACAATCAATTAGAGTCTATCACGGTCATTCTAGACTCTGAAGAACAAAAGGCAGCTTTTGCAGCTTTTAGTTCAAGCTTTCAAGCTTACCTAGGAAGTTAAATGCCCAATGCTAACATGTGCCAACAAGATTTAGAAGAACTGCCTCCGAATGTAATGGAGGAGATGGATCTACAATGGCAAATGGCAATGATTGCTTACAGAGCCAAACAATACCTTCAAAGAATAAAGAATTTGGCTGCTGCAAGTAAATCATCACATATTGGAATTGATAAGTCAAAGGTAAGATGCTTCAAGTGCAATCTCTATGGGCATTTTTCTAGAGAATGCAATCAACAAAATTCTGAATCAACACAACATCAGAGTCATCAGGCTAAACAACCTTTATCAACTCAAAGGTTTTTCAGACAACCATAACTGGCCAACTCATCCCCACTAGCCACTAATACACCAGCAAGAACTAGCAACTCAAAAGATTCTGGGTTGATCATTCTTCAAGATGGAACTTGCGACTGGAGTTTATATGAGAAGGAAGTCTTAGAAAAAAATCAAGCACTAATGGCTCACATGGAAAACAAAGTTCCACCCATGGCAAGTGAGGTAAGAGACAAGTTATGTTCATCAATATGTGTTGAGGAAGTAGAAAGATATAGAGTCCATGCTCAACAATTAGCTGATAAAGTTAAAGAAACAATGATTTTGAATGAATCTCATGTAAGAGAACATAAATTATATCAAATTAAAATTAAC